>JBBMJY010000017.1:4905696-4933301 GCA_037833715.1 Toxotes lorentzi
GTGTGCGTTTGCGCTTCTGTCTTTTTGTGTGTTTATGTGTCTGTGTGTTTGAGGGGTGGGTTTGCGGCACACACACACACACACACACACACACACACACACACACACACACACACACACACACACACACTACATCCACATAAAAATGATAGTGTGTGGCATTTGTACCTGTGCAGATGAAGAATTTGGATTCTCCAACACTTAACTCCACTTTGTTCAAGGATATGGACACCTGCAGGGCGGCTGTAATAGAAAACGAAAGAGGGAGGGTGAAAGACAGAAAGAGAAAACAGACAGAGAGAGAAGAGGAAAATTGATTAGTTATTACAATAGAACAGAAAGCAAAGGATTTTCATCATTTGCTGACTAGAGAGACATAATAATACAAAATTGCTCTCAAAAAGCATCAGCTTCCTGTTGCTCATTTCCTTCTTTATAACAGATTTCTTAACAGATTATCTGAGGACCATTTTCTGTTGTATGTCACCATTTACTGCATTTATTTGAAACGTTGTGTGCAGCTTGCATGCAAATATCCTATATAAATAAGAAGCATCTCAGAAAGAACCCATGTTTGCAGCTATTGCTAGTAAAAGGCACATTGTCCCTGCTGAAAAGAACAATTTTAACATTTTTATTCGAACCTTAACTACCTTGAAAGTTACTGTTCGAAAGAGCAATGCAGCTATTTCTCCGTACAAAGCTCTGAGACAGATAGCCTTGATACCTTCTAATGGGCATGTGTGTTTGTGACAAGCTTGTCAGTCACTTTCACAGTGAATGGGATCCTTTCAGCCTGAGGTACTGTAATGCTATTTGCAGTTATCACTCTCGACAATAGTATATGAATGGAACAACAGCGGGATGGGAATTTAATAAGCTAAGAAATAGCAGAGATCAGTAAATAAGTTAGTAGAACTGGTATTTGAGAGAGAGCCTCCCAGGCTGTAGAGCAGAAAAAAATTCTAACTGCAACTGCCGTTGGAAGACATCTATTCACCTTAATGACACGGTAAAAATGGAACAAAATCTTGCAGGTGGTGCCACAAAATTTGCAGAGTCAAGCTACAATCAAAGGGTGTTTGTCTGCACTGGCCTATTGTGAGAAACGCTATAATGCCACACAATGGGAGCTCCAGTGGAAGTTTTGTAAGGCTGAAGTGAAAGGTAGTTAGCTGAATAAGACAGTGGCTCGATCTTGGCTGACATCAAATTGAGAGAAAAATACAGGAGAAGAGCTGGATACAGACAAAGAAAGGGGGTGTTTGAATGGCAGCACAGCACGCTGGAGCTGAGAATGTGTCTAGATGTCTAATGTGATGAGTGATGATTGGCAACTCAGTGGGGAGAGGGTCATTTTTAGGCTAGTGCCTCTTGACGCAGTGGTAGTCTCTCCACAGCATTGAGTGAAACAAGATATTTGATGAGCCTGCCATATCTGAGCTCCTCATTCTCAGCCCTTAGAGCTGAAAGTCTAGTTAAGATCAAACTCCAAACACACACACACACACATACACATTTACACACCCATGCTATATAATGCTTTAATGGATGTTAATTCTCTCCACAACACTTGGAGCGTAACAGCAGAGGTCAAGCCGCCTGTCAATAATTGAGAAAATGATGAAATGATTATCTGCTGCTTCACGGGGGAAGATGGCTGCAGCCAGCAGCAGCATCACAGTGAAGCTGCTCTATAGCAGTTATCACTGGGAGCCATCTGTCATGAAGCGAGGCTGTCTATAGATGGCAGTAGAGGGGCACTGCCACCTTCGCCTGAGGAGGCTGCATGATGAGGCCGAAGAGCTGCTTTATCAATGCATTTGATCATTTCTGCTGCGTAACTCCACTGTTTTAGAACCAAACAGTCATCAGCAGAAGCTCAGCAAACACACACACAAACACACACACACAGAATGGATGGAAAACTAGTAAGCCTAACCCCACTGTGCAACACATATATGTTGGCACATATGAACACAAAGCCACACACAAATATGATGCAGCATCTTTAAGTATATTTAATTTTGTCTCTACTTTTCTGATGTAAATGCACTTTACACCGAAAATCTGCATATAATTAGTATGCAGTGTAGAGCTGAGACCCAGCTACTGTCTACACACATTAACACACACATGCATTGTTTCAAATGAATGCAGATACTGTTCTCAGGTTGATTAATCATGTCTATTTAACCCGGTGCCCTTACACACAGCCTGCCTCTGACTTAAGGCAGATTCCAATCAGCGCTGCAAGTAGTGTAACGGTTTTCAATTATTAATTGATCCCGGTCTTTTCATGCTGTATGTGATTGATTGTGTAATAAGTTGCTCACAAAACCCAACAGGAAAAAGAAAAATGGGCTTTTTCTCTGCTGCCAGATCATCGTGTGTATAATTTAATTAAGGTCAACCTGGAAAATATAACTGTTCAGTTGGTATGTTTAAGCTGGAATACACAACAGTCCCCACAGCTCTACTCTGACATTTTAATGAGAATGCTGACTGGATAATATGAAATATGAAATATGACATTGGAGAATTTGTTTATTCAACACTGTCTTGCCTGGTGGGGACACAAAGAGACATGCTAATTATATCACTTTTCAGAAATGGAATGTTTTCAGTCTCATTCACCTGCATATTGCAGGGCTTGGGTCAATATGTTATGAGCCTGGTAGCAATTATCAGCTCCAATTATTAGCGCCTCTGAGAAGCGATGGAGACAGGCAAAATAGGACAACAAACAAAACCATTGATTGCCATTTGTAATGTGTCAGAGATGGTCAATGCTACACACGAGTTGTCAGCTCGACTAACAACATGAAGACTCAAATAAGAATCAGTTATGGAATCCAAACTCAAAGAATAAACAAGTTAGAGAAGCAGGATTTCAGTCACAAAGGTGCTGGTTCATATCCCCGAACTGGCTGGGAAGGCTGGTAAGGAAAGTTAATGAAAAACAACAAATCAACAAAAAAGACTTTCATTAACAGCAGTGAAACTTTAGATAGATCTTGCTGTGTGTCTCACATTACTAAGATAATGCGATGACTTTATAGCCCCTCTACTCTCCTTTGCCCATAGCTTATGTTGGCAAATTTTACACAGATATCGCTGAGACACTTTGCTGTTTTTATGACCCTTATACTCCAGTGTTAGCTGATGTTGGCATAGTCTGGTTCTGTTTATCAGAAGCAACACATATTTCTGAGAGAACGAGAAACTGTTGAATCAAAACGTAAAAGCCAAATGAAACATGCATTTGAATTTGAAGTTCAGATTTTTTGACCATTACAAGTTGCCTCATGCTGCTTTTATTTTGTAAAACTTAGGTCTAACAATGCCAAATCATTATATTCCTCAAATGGAGGTCATTTAGGTCATAGTGAGGGAGATGCTGGGTGAGCTGGTGACATGACTCTGGGGCATCTGGACACAGTACAACAGTTTTCGAAACTTGCCAGCAGCTAACACAGTGTGACTAAATCTTGAGCAGACTAAAGCGAGCTAAACGCACCATCGTATTTAGCAGAAGGCTAAATCCCAGTGTTTGATTGACAGGGTGGAGAGTGTCCAATCAGCTGGCAGGGAGAGAACGATGTGATTCTGTAATCCTGTACTCCATTAAAAGCCCCATTAAAGCCACGGCCAAATAAAATGCACCGCAGAGAACATGCCTTTGTGTGTTTGTTTGTGTTTGTATATAAGAGTGTGTGGGGGAGTATGTGTACTGTATATCTTTATTTCTGTGTGTGTGGATTGGTGGGAGGCTGTGAGTCTGTTTGTCCCTGTATATGTGTGTAAATGTATTAAGCACACAGAGCAGATAGGCCCCGAGGCAAAAAACGCTCTGCTTTAATTGTCTGTGATTTTGTGGAGGAGTTGAAGGGAATTCTTCCCTTCCCACAGAGACAGAGAGCGAGACAAAGACAAGAAGTAAAAGAGTGGGCTGAGCAGGAGCAAAAGAAGGAAGGAGATAAAATACTAATTACTATGTTTTTTAGTCACCTGAACCCGTGTTTCTTCAAAAGGTGTTAGCAAAGGCAGAAAAAATGATATCCACCAAGAAATTAGCTTCAGAAATACGAACCAGTCAGCATTCTTTAAAGCTGCAAAGTGTCTCAGGTGAGAAGTGGCACAAGCTACTGAGGGATAGTGCAGATGTCAGTGATTTCTGTTTTAAAGGAAAGTTCCAGTTTATTACACCCTGGGCCATATTTTTGTAGTTTTGGTCATCATTTCATCTGGTTTTGATAACACCGTAAAATCCCAAATTTGTCTCAAAGGGCTTTACAACTCATACAACATATGACACAATGTAGGACAAGCACATTTAGACCAAAGGTGAGCCATGAGAGACGGCCTTTAAACAGTGACGGAAGTCTACAAAGGAGTCTTCAGGTAATAATTCTTTCTCCTCCTGATAAAGTTTGGCTGAACTGTCTGATGGTTTGACTGCTCATGTTTTTTTGCCTGTTCAGTTAGGTAGTCAGTTAAAAACAATCTGCAGCCCTTCAAAGTAACAGAATAACCATTCAGACCATTTCCCTCTGGTGTAGGCAGAAAGCTGAGAGTTGAAGGACAGTGTTGTTACTTGATGTTACAGCATTAGGATTTTTTATTTAACATAATATTCAATTTTAGCAAATTAGTTGTTGCCAACTTTGCCTTTGGATTCACATGAAGTTTATGCCTGTTTGTTTGCCGACATCCAGGGTCCCTGTGTCCCCATTCCAGTATACCGTATCTCCCGGGCTGCATAACAAGCCTGCTTTCATGCTGGAGAGGAGAGCAGAGCTGGTTCGACTCAGCCAACCATATCCAATCGTGCTGACATACAGTATCAGACCACGTGTACAGTCTCAGGCACAACCCACAGCTACCTATTATCTTCCCTCTCTCCCCCACACCTTCTCTTTATCTCTGCTTTTCGCTCACCAACTGCTTTGTGATTTATGTCTCCTTCCTTAAGCCTCTTATGCCCCAGGCTGCGGTGGCCGTGATGGACTTCTCTCTATGTATATCCCAAAACTACGAAACTTCAGTATGGGCGCACACAAGTGCAGGAACATGCAAATGCACAGATGTTTAGCTGTGGACAGATGCAAAAGTTTTTGCTAATTAGTAAGAAAATGCAACTTGATCATATTTACCAGGTGCCTATAAAACATTACGTGTTTTGCTCCTTTCGTCTATACTGTCTCTTTCCCTTTGCAGATGGAAGAATAATATATGCATACTGCCCAAGGCTATCTGAGGCACTCCTGTACATATATGTCAACAAAAAATCACTTTGCAGGATTCACTGTCCTTGCAGGTTTGATCAACTGTACGTTTTTCCCATTTTGGCATATGTGGGTCATCATTTTAGCAGATTAGAGAATTATGCATTTTTCATAAAGTCAAAATATGATTGCACAAAAGTTAATCACATTACCCCTGAAGTGTCTGAAATCTGTGTGAACAGAGTCATTAGTTACACTAGTGTTACATGAAGTTTGCATTACTCCCTGAATCTTTTGTGCTACTTTCATAATAAATGTTTCAGACTGAAACCCTCATTAGTTCCAGAGGTAGTCTTTGTGGTTATGATAATAATGATAAAGCCTACAGCAAGGTCCACAACAGGTCACAGAGATCCCGTTGTTCAAACAAAATCAGCTTCTGCTTCCATGATCAAAAGCTGGAAATAAAGCTTGTCATTGATTACACTGCATCTGATTGGAAACAAAAATGTAATTTGATCTTTGGTGGGGGGCATTTAAACATTGGACTGTAATTTAGAAACTGTCTAAAGTACTTTAAGATGGGACATGACAAGGGCTATGTTTTACCAAATATCATACAAATAAAAAGTTTAGAAAGGCTAAAGTGTGACCTTAGTTCAGTGGCAGACTGGTCATGTTTGAGTTGTTCAAGCGGATCAAACGTTAGAGATCCTTGGGGGTTCTCAGATCCAAAGAAAACCATTTAGCAACTCACACCGCAAAAGAAAATGCGCTTGAGGAAACCTTCAGGGGTTTTTCAATATGTGAAAAATCCTTAAGTAACCCCGTCATAAAGGCCCAAACCCTGGTAGGAAAAAATCCACTTGAACTGTCCTCCATCCTCTGTATGAGGCTGTTTAAACAGAGACCTAGGAACTCTTTATTGTCATGGATAAGAGCTAGTAGGACTTCCAGTACAGTGGCTTTTGGAGACTAACTGTTGTTGAAATAGTTAACTTGTAGTATTCTTGGTATTTATGACAAAACATCACCAAGGTAAGTTTTAGGGTGTTTTTTTCAGGCGTTGAATGAACTGCTAAATTTACCAATGTGATCAAAACAACTAGCATCTCAAGCAAAATGTAACACATCATAAGGTTTGAAGCTGCTATCACATCAGTCTGAAACACTGCAAGACCATGACAGTAACATTCCTAAAGGACCATTCTGCCCACAAATCCAACACTAAACCTGTAGAAAAGCCAGTCAAGTGAGGCTGTGTCAGAGGGCAGATGAGTTTCCAGAAGGGAAAGAGCTCAGCTCCAAGTGGCAATACAATCATCAGCCATGATAGAAATAAGAGGGGTTAACAGGCCATGGCTTCAATTCAGGCTTTTAATTGCTACTTTGCAATCAGAGACTCTATATGTCAAAGGGGATGGAGTAACTTACGCACACATCCAACCAGGTAGACAGGCAAATTCTCGTTTAGAGCATGGTATGCAAAACACCAACCACAAAAATATTCATAGACATCCTGCTGTACCACTCGGACAAACATAGGCTCCAGTATGACCTGGGTATTGTTTCATAACCCTTGTTTTCTTCCTCCTCCATCACAAAGATGATTTTTCTCCCAGATTGCGCAGAAACTGGAGCATCACACTGTGATAGAGTAAATCCCATTTGCTCAGTTATTGTGTTCATATTTATGGAAACATAAGAAAAATAGGGCCTGCAAACATAGGTGCAAGATAATGCCATTATCCTCATTCCCTTTTCCAAAATAGAATCATGCTCCAAGGAAAATTTGAAGCTTTGACCATTTTTAAGTTATTTTCTATTCTTTCTTGTCCTCTATGCATTTCTGAGTCCTGTGTCTAATCTATTAGTCTTCACTTTTCTTATCTCTGTCACCCTACCATGTCTGTTTCTTGATTTCTTCCCTTTTATGCATTCCCTCCCCCTCTGTCTTTGGGCTGCAGCCTGTTCCTGCATATGGCAAAAGCAGCAAGTGTGGTTTCTGGATATGAAAACATCAGCAAGCAACTGAGAGAAATCTGAGGCTACAATAAATCCAGGTATGTCACTCAGACACTGTGATTTGCTTCATACCATCCTGCAATACTGCTCCCACAGAGCCGTTCTCTCTAAGGACTGGGCATAATATTCATACCTTACCAAGATGTGTAAAGTGAAAAAAAAATCCCACAGTGATAAAGTTATTTCTACCGACTTGAGTTACATTTCAATTTTATCCTCACATACTTTCATTAAAAAACAGTTTTTATAACAATGTAGAGCTTGACATTTTTTTTTTAAACTATGTTCCAGCAATCAAAATCAAGGTGTCTATACATCACTTTGTCAGTCTACGTGTCAACCCTGAATGCTAATGATGTGCTGATCAGGAGTAAGCTGGTAACATAAATAGCATAGAATAAGTGGAGCAGCACTGACAGTTTTAATGAGTCACTTGAGCGGCTCCATTTCCAAGGATTGTGGCAGTTTCCTTTATGCATTAATAAGGTCATCCATCAGGACGAAAAGGTTCCCGTCAAATGATTAGGGTAATAAAGCCAATTAAAATGACTGGTCATTTTTCTGAATATAGACAAGCTAATTAAATATATATTAATGAGAGGCCACTCCTGCCACTTTAGTGTCACTCTGCAATGCTTCACTGTGAACTTTAGTTTCAGTACAGCTGGAGACCTGGAGGTCAAAAGAAAAAGGACATTTTAAAATAATAGGTTAATGTCATCAGCATACGTGGCATCAAAGGCTAATAATACTTTGCTCTTACTTTAGCATCTTGGATAGAAACATCACTTATGCTATTAGCAGGTACACATTGTTCTGGACAGCAGCTAAGAGCAGGACTTGCAAGCTGCTACAGGTTTTAATTGCTGCTGCAGCTGTGTCTTATTTTGTCCCCTCACATTTTTTGCAAATAGTCTGGAACCGCATCAGTCACACCAATAATAGTCTGGAGCTGATGGAGGTGGAGTGTATTTTTGTGGTAAAGCAGATGGACTTAAGCAGAGGTAGGCGAGAAGTTTGCTTATGATGATCCCTGTGAAATTGAAAATATGCTGCCATTCAAACAAACATTATATATTGATCTTGCGAATGGTCCAGCTGAGCTCAGCTGATTATTTCACTGGCCCTGTCTAAGCACGCTGAGATGGGCGACCCACGAGTGATGGGAGGCTTTCCGCTACTGTGAGAGGAGTTGACTCAATTGAGTTCGGTGAAGAGTGATTCAGTAATAAAACCTAAAGGCCTTGGAGGCAGTATCTGATTTCTAGGCACAGCTAAGGGAAGTCCCATAGGTTGAGGGAGGGTGAGGGTCCAACATTTGTAACAAGCAGATACATGAACAAAGCAGTGTGTGTATACAGAACTAACCAACATGAATAATCATCATTTCTCCACAAAAAAAAATCATCCAAACTTGTGCATTATTTTGCCATTTTTGGAAATAAAAGACAGTTTCAGGACACACAATCAAACAAATAGAGGATGAGTGTCACAACAGCCTCAAACACCACGAATTATGTTGGGCTACTGTAAGCAGAAAGAGCCTTTCAGCAAAGGTATGTAGGCATTTTGCTGGTCAGATTTACTAAAACATGAACCAAGAAAGAGCTCTGCTGTCGATGCTGCTCTCCCACCATTCTGCGCCCTGCTCCTTCTTTTCACTTTCCCCACTCCAAGAAAGAAGCAGGGGCAAATAAAAATAGAAGTAATCTGTTTCTTTGTTCAGCCACTCTCCTCCGCTATCTGTTTATGTGGGAATAATTCCACTTCTAAACATTTTTAAAGCGAACAAATCACAATAATTATAATTCTGGTTAACTGGCATTAGCTTGTCATTTCAGGAAGAACAGCGTGCAGTGCAGAAAGGACAGGCACAGATGAGGCAACGGGGTAGAAAATAATACAGCAGTTACTGTATGGTGGCAAACCAGTTACTAGTAGGCTTGTGCTGGTCGTAGTCACACTGGGAGCAGAATCTTATGTAATCTTATCTTAAATAACAGCTCATTATCACACCTACAGTATGTATTTCTGCAACATTTGAATATTCACACGGGACATGATTAGTAGCCTTGTGGGTGACCTAGAAGTTGCACAAGTGGACACAAGAACAACAAGTGCTGACCTTAGGACCTACCACAGTACATTTTCTCACAACCACACAGTTTGAAGCTTAATTAAGGGACTAGGTTAATGAAACTTTTTGCTTCAGCAGTTCAGAAGCAAATGCACACAATACTCAAACAACAGCTCAGGTACCTTCTTAACACTCTGTTAGGAGCCCCACCTAAAAATACCTCCAAACATTTCCATCTTTATGTAGAATCCATATTCAGAAACAGCCTATTGTGCCAAAAACCACAGCAAACCATCAAAACTGATCATTGAGGTGCACCTGTCTACTGCGCCTGTAAGGGCTGTAATCTTAATTCTCATTTCATGCATGCTGGAGAAAGAGCGAAGCAACATGTTTTTTTTTTCTATGGCGAAGCGATCATTGCCGCAGGGATTGAAATGGCACGGTGGTGGGCTGATTATTCTCCTGCCACATCCTGCCGGTGGCTGTGACACGGCCATTATCTCAGGCCCGCGGATTAATTCAGTCACAAAGGAGAGGTCACTGGCTCCTGCCAGGCCTGAGAGAGGGGACTCCGGGGATTTTGTGAGCAGGAGTGGGGCAAGGCAGAAATGTCTTCTTCCAGCCTTTCTGCAATGAAATTCAAAGGTTTAAGGTCAACACTCTTCCTAATTGGGAGGGTACATCCCATGACAATACCGGTGCAGACCGTTAAAGCTGGAATTCCCTGCTAGTTGATCTGCATTGTAAACTGAGTTACACTCATTTTCTGAATTTTGCTACGGAATGGGACAATGCCGTACAATTTAAGTCTGAAATGGATTGAATTCTAAATCGAAATTACAGTGAACCGGCAATGAATACAAAGCAAGAGTAAGGTAGGATTTGATGTGTTTGTACAATGAGTCGAGCAGCTTTATGCTCTTGAATTGAATTACATTCAGATTGTAGCCAAGAAACGCAATGTATAGCATGACGTGTACAGTAAATTAATATTAAATGATTCGTTCTTACATTCATAAATCTATCAATGAAGAGTAAAATGTAAATTTTCTATAAAGAATAAGGCTAATAATGTGGGGAAAATTTTTCATTAGGCATGACAGGCCAAAAATAGAAAAAAAAAAAGTCATAGTCTGAGCTAATGTCATTCTCTTCTCTGATCTCAAGATCAGTGCTTCAAAGGCTCAACCTGTATTATTCACTTTTCAGCTTGTCCAATTCCTCCCACTCCAGCACACTTTTGTATTTCTATTTCCCTTTCTACCTATCACCCTTAATTTTACTCAAGTCAGAGCCTTTCATCTTTTCCCTTTCTTGCTTCATTGTGCAATGAATTGCCTGTTCACCTTTTGTCATTCCTTTTGGATATCTTGTCTGTCTGTTGTTCGCTTCCTCTCTCTCTCTCTCTCTCTCTCTCTCTCTTGCTCTCTATGACACTTTCATGGTTGTCCATGTGGCGCTCCTGACAGAAGCTGCCACCAACTGTCACTGTGGCCTGGCCAACCAGGAATGTAGGATGCCAGGACCAACTACCATGGAGTCACTTTACGCCAGTATAAATATTACTCAAAACTTTCTCTCCCTCTATTATCCTGACCTCTCCACCACTGCTACACATTATGTCTACATGAGGACCAACAGGCAAAATCAGAGTCAGCAGGCATTAACATTTTTGGGATAACACAAAAAGCTGTAAATATTTAAACATGCAATGCACCATGGGGGCTGTACTCATCATTACCTATCATGATCAAAAGGTGCAAGAGGACTAGGAGTGTATAGCTATGCTAACAGCTCTGTGAGGCTGTACTCAGGCACAGCAATGCCTTGTGCTAAATGCAACACAAAGTACTCCTGAGGTTGATAGGAATACTATTAGTTTTACAGGTATCTGATCACAAAACAAATCTAAATTGGAAAAAATGTATGAATGAATGAACGACAAAATTTAGTCCAATCCATCTAATATGTAACATCAAGCTATGTAAATTAACTTTAACCAGCTGGTGGTGCTAAAGGAAAAGTCTGAGAAATGCCCAAATCATTATAATTTATCTTCTAGGGACTTTGAATATCTGTAGGAAGTTTCAATTCAAGCAAGATATTGTCAAGATACTTTGCTCTGAACCACAAATGTGCTATTGCAAAAATCAGGGGATCAGCAGACATCATCCTCTGGGCAACATGGATGTCTGTTCCAAATACCAAGGCAATAAATCTGTTGTTCCAACAGCTGAGATATTTAAGTCTGGGCCAAAGTGGTGGACAGACTGACAGACCAACACTACCATTCCTAGTGCTGCAAACCTGGATAAAAAGTAAGCTCCTCACACAGACTTTAACAAAACAAGAAAACTTCAGTCTATAGACCTGTATCTGGGACTTATGAAGGGATCCATTATCTTAGTGGGTCTTTTACAATCACCATGAAAAATGCTCATGTGACTCAAGAAGCACCATAAATCAGGTCAATGTAAACTGGTATATTGAACATAAGAACACCCTTGAACATTGCAGCACATTTTTAAAAAGTCAACAGTGAGCATCCATTGATTCGCCCAAAGCTGCAAAAAGGGTCGTACAATGTATTTTATTAAACCGAATGCTAATCACCCACTTTCATGGAGAGTGTGTGCATGTGAGATCATTATTTGTTAGAAACTAGAATCGGTTGCCATGGGAGATTGGCTTCTCCCGCAGTGTGCATAAAGGTCAAGTCATTATTCAATCTGATCCTGTATGTTTGAAAATAAACAAAGATGGCCACACTTTGTTGCAAGTTAAATGGGAAATGTTGCAGATAAAGGTAAGTTATTGATTAGTAGTAACTCTGTGGATGGACAGAAAGACGCGCTCTTGGGCCTTTTAGCTGTCATATACTGTATGTAGGTGACAGTTATAATTAATAGGCTGACAGATCAGTGTGTGTGAAGATACAGTACATGTGTAATTAATGGCTGCTCCAAACAGAGCTGTGGCACTGAGTACTGCAGTAAGCACATTAAAGAAGAATCTGTCACTGAGCTCATGGGTGAGTACACCAGCTTTCCCCTGTGTGCTCAACCCCCCCCCACCCCCCCCCCCCCACCCGACTGATGGATGATAGCAGGGCGTGTATCTGCATACATAGGCTCAGCTTCGCATGGCTTTCAATTAGAACTGTCAGGAACATGCACTCAGCATCCCACTGAGATAAAGGTAGGTAAACAAATCAATATGCATGGAGGGAAGCATTCCTCTAAAACTAACATTCCCCCAGAACACACATACAGTACACACAGTTTATGCAACATGTATGTCAAATTCACATTAAAACACATATATATGCTACAGTGACAACTCACAGTTGTGCAACACACAAATATATCCAAGCAGTGATGCTTCACCAACACACAGTATATGACTTTCAAGAGCATGACTGTGCAAACAAACATAATGTGGACATACATACATGCAGTATACCAGTGTGACTATCCCTGACTTGGATAATTGTCGCTGCTGTAACTCAAAAGACAACATATCCCCCAGCTTTAGAATTAGCATATTCATTATTTAACTGGGGAGCAGCTGGCTAATTGGCAAATGAAATGCTTTCAATAATGTTCACATGAGAAGCAGAATTTGATTAAACTGAATCTGGGGAAAATACCTAAAAGGAAATGAATATCAATGAGCATGTGGAAAGAAATGATAACTTTTGGGACAGGAGCACAGTGAAAGCCCATGTCATAAGCACTGCCACTGAGCAGATGTACCAACTTTGCTGCGTTTGTGTGCAAATACAGTGGTTCACAGTCAACAGACATGCATCGAAAAGTGGGGACAGTTATTGAAATTTCCACTGTTGTTAACTTTTAACTCTCCCAAGACAGAGGAAGGATCTCAGGGAAGATCTCAGGTCTGGCGGCGGTACTCCAGTTTTAATGGACTGCCAAAGCCAACTGACTCATGTCAGCTTTCTAAATCAGAAAGGAAGGAGGAGGGGGCTGGATGTGCTCATAAAAATGCCCCCACGATTCTCGTCTCCGCTCATTCGAGTTAATGACACTCACTCTCGGGCCATATATCAGGGTCTGTTTGATCCTGGTCAAGGATATTAAACTTTGATGGATTCCCGCATTCACCAGTCACCAGTCTTCCTTTGCAGAGGACAGTGCAGGGTTCATTCGATACGTGCACCCATCTCATAGCCATCAGGAAATGACTCTTAAATGCAGGCCAGAGTTTTATTTCAGCATTTTTCTGATGTGCTTGTCGATGACGTCATAGTATTGTTAATCACCCCACCTTTGGGTCAACATATTCTTCACCTTGAATTCTGAAAATCAAATGCATAGGTATTGGCACAGGTAGTAGACCAGTGAAAACCCACTGAATCGTTCATTTTCAATGGAGTGCACAGCGTGATCCTCACATCCGTTTTAGCAATTTTTGCTACTTGTGATCCACAGCAAAAGGTGACATGTGTCAGCAGAGTAGCGTCAAAAGAGTACCAGGAGAATGGGAGCAGAGCAGCGGGGCAGTGGTACAGCAGACGAGGGGGGTCGAAAGACTGGGTGGATGTATTGTTGGGTCACAGCAGCAGAAGTAAGTGGTGGCTGTCACTACACATCACCTGGCATCCTGCTAAGTGTTTCCCACTAAGATACATGTTCTATAGCTGTTGGAGGGTGGAGACACTGCTAGCAGCAAGCTGCTGCTAAAAAGTTGGTCTGCTGCTGGGGAGGATGACAACCTGCCATCACAGAGAATGCTTTCTGATTTGGGTGTCGTGACTCAGAAGATACCTATTCTGCCACACTGTCTGTGAGGTGTCATGAGAGACTGGAAGCGAACAAATCGTCTTTTTGACTTCTGAATTGTTGATGATCTTAAATGTTGTAAATAGCATTAGCACTGGGTAAATAAGCGAGACACCATTTGTGCCAGCAGTTCTACTTTTTTGTTTTATATCTGTAATCTTGAATGCAACAGTCATACAAAAGAGGAATCTGAGAAACCACAATGACAATGTTTTCCTCCGCAGAAATTTTTCCACCCCTGCTAAATATCCTTAAATCCCACCACTGCATCACTTTTTTGGGTCAGTGTTTTGTAAATCAGCAATGGAGGTTTAAATAAAGCTTTGCTCACTTGCCAATCCCCCACCAGTTGCTATTCCACAATGTGAATCACTTGCACTCCATTGAAAATGAACGATTCAGTGGGTTTTCACTGGTGTACTACCTGTGTCAATACCTATGCATTTGAATTTCAGAATTCAAGGTGAAGAATATGTTGACCCAAAGGTGGGGTGATTAACAATACTATGATGTCATCGACAAGCACATCAGAAAAATGCTGAAATAAAAGGGAACAAAACAAACACCTGACCCCCCTATCTCACAACACTTAACAACAAACGTGTGGAACCACTCTGTTCAAGGGCCAGGGTGAACTATATATTCCAAGCACACTTTAATGAAAACCCTTCTTAGGAGACACTCATAACTAAGTGCTCTGGTGTTACTTCTGTTGTTTATTCTGCCATTTCCCATTTTACATTTAATTGTATATGGTAGCTGGTGGGTGATGGTGGGGGACAACCTGGGCTCCCACAGCTGCGCCACAGTGTCCTGGAGACAATGGGCATCTTGGGCATCATCTGACGCAATACATTAATTGTTTGAGGAAAGAGAAGAAACGAGTCAAGAGAACACAGTCTCTTCATTTCTGAATAGCATTGCATGAGCTGCACCATCAGGGCATGTGAAGGCTTCTAAGAAAGCGGTAATCTAGAGGCTTTGTTGATAGCATATCTATCAGTGGAGCAGAAAGGGTATCAGCACGAATGCCTGTGTTTCTGTGCAAAAGGTGTTTTGTGCTTTCTTTTCAGAGCATGCCATTTGTGAAAATTGTCACTTCTACTGTTCCTGCCTGTCAACACTGCATTGTATCGGCCATTGTTTACACTGTAGGGGCAAAAATAACTTTCACTATCAATGAAAAAGAGAGTGCAATTTCAGTTTCCAGTCATCCCTCGTCTCACATCTCAGTGTTAATGAGCTGCGCTTTCGCCATCGTTATCAACAGCACAGCCTGTTTAATTATTCATACCAAGCTTGTTCTTTTTGCCATTGTTGCCTGGAATCCTTCTTCCTTTAGTTACTTTTTTGCTTTTAAGAAATTCTGTTTACATGCAGCCTGAAGGTGTGGTGAATGACAGCTTGAACAGCAGAGTTTGGCTGGGTTTGGTCGCCTGTTTGTGCTTGTTGTACATAAGCTCCTTGATCGTAGGGAGCGGAGGAGGAATTTGAGTCCCTGCATTTAAACACAGCAAAGCATTACTTCTATTCAGCGTAATGATGAATTGCAATGCAGGACATATGCCTCAGAACATAAGTAGGAGAAGGTTAGGTCCATACCAGCTCTGTGAATTCTTTCATGTGTTGTTTGGATATAAAAGGAGCCACGAACTGCAGCTATGAGGGCCGCTGTGCCATGCATACGATTGATGAATAAATAACACTGGCTACCACAGGGGAGGCCCAGATTTGCAGTTTTTCACATAAGCTACCTCCTTTCATGATCATCTATCTCCAAAAACATTCCAATACATCCTCCTCCTCTTTCTCCTCCTCTTCTTTCTCGCTCACCCCCCGTTTTCCACCCCCAACTCCTGTTTTAGATTTCTTTTGTTTCCATAGAAACTGGGTCTTGTCCCATGCATTCTTCTCTCATGGCAGCTTCCTTCCCCGCTGGATAGGCTTCTGGAAGAGTATCACTCCTTCCAAACAAGCAGCAGTGGCCTCGCCTGCAGCTTACAATATCTAATGGGAATTTTCTCTCCACAGAGACCCATCAGTCAAATGTGGGAAGTAACATGAT
Organism: Toxotes lorentzi; assembly: GCA_037833715.1. NCBI lineage: Eukaryota > Metazoa > Chordata > Actinopteri > Toxotidae > Toxotes > Toxotes lorentzi. The sequence continues at coordinate 4,921,897 of JBBMJY010000017.1, forward strand.
GTAACTGTGCATAACTATATTGTATAGTACAGTAGCTTACCACTGACAAGAGCTCTGTTTTTTTTATGCTATGCAAATCAGTAAGAACGAGCTTGTGTATGATTGTATGTAACTGTAATGTGGTGGTGGTGTTATCACTGGTTTCAGTGTTCTGGATCAATTGCAACGGCAATAAACTGTAGCTTTATTCTGGATTCTACTCTGTACAGAAACTGACAAGACTGCAAATCAAAATCACCGCTTGAATGAAATACTGAATGATACGCATCATGCTGAAACTGGAAATCAATGAAATCGGACATATGGATAAACTGCTGCTAATAAAGCTGAAATGGGAAAATGAGTCTTTATGCTGGTTTGTATGCAGAAATACAACAAGGCAATTTTAACCAAGTATACATTTATCCAAGGCAACTAATCCTTTGATTTTATTTGGCTTTTATTTCACACAGTATGGGCCTTGATTTGTGAAGCATCTTAGCTCAAAGTGGATGGTTCATTTACCCTAAATCCATGGATGGGGAAGCTCAGATTAATTAACAAGTTCTTATTTACAATGATGATCCAGTGCCCTTTATCCAAAAAGGGCAACGCTGCCAAAGAAAGTTAATGGATGGGATAGAAGCCGCGTTTTCATGCTAAAACCAATTCAAGAATCTTGTTTGTGGGTTTGAAACAAGCTACAGATTGGTGCTTCCATGATAACTTTGTATGAGGATAGAATAATCAATGACTGAAATGAGGCTAAAGGAACCGAGTGCCGACATTCTGAGCTCATATGGTGAACAAGTACACATTCAGCGTTTAAAGTTCACCACTAAGGCCACATACGACTTTTCCTGTTCTACTTTTCTTGACCCTGCTAATACTGGAGGACCTGAAATGACCTGAAGGCATTACTAGGTCAAGAGCCTGACTGGCCTCCAGGTTTCTGTAACTGTGGGCTCCCACGGTGGATCATGAATATTTTGAACCTCAGCCTCTGTGAACTGGCCCAATGAGCAGGTCAATTAAGGTGCAATAGGTGAATGATAGTTACAGCAGAACTACTGCTGTGCAGCCTGACAGCCTGCTGATCCGTGGCCACGAGGGGATTTTAAATGGACAACCCACGTCTCTCCAGACAGAAAAAATAATGTTGGCTCATTCACTGCAAACGGGATCATTATGCCTGAATTTGGCTCCACATTTCACTGAGTTGAGGATGCACTTCAACCGCATGAAAAGTAAATACCTTTCTTTATGTTTGAGTAAGCCTGGTTCACCTTGTGCTTTTTTTTACAAAATATTCAAATATGAACTTTTTCTTTGGTCAGACGTGCAACACGACCAAAGTGTTTTCCGTTATGAAAGAAAAAGCACAGCGAGGCCACGGTCGCAAGCGCATGAGGTAACCTTGCTGCACTCCCCGTTCAGGGACCATTAGGTAAACCTACTATAATTACGTTTACAGGCTGATTGTTGTGGATTATTTTCTAAGCTGACACTTGTCAAAATAGAACATGCATGCCTGTTGGCAGCGTACAGTGGGGATTTAACCAGGTTGTTAAAGGTTTAACCTATTTCAATTCAGCTTGTGCTAAATGGATAACAACCACAGAGATGGATTTCCATTTTATCCTAATTCACAAGATCATGCCTACGTACTCTATTTCCCCGATGGTTCTCATTTCAGAACATCCATCTGCATCAAGCATTTCTCTCTCATCATCTGTTCATATAATTTCAACTCATAGTATTGAAAAGAAAGAGGAGGCTGCTTCTCACTCAGAGAGCACAAAATATATGCTGCAAAATGGAGTGCAATGAGGAGACATCCTAATTAATAGTGATTGCAAAATTAATCAGTGCCTGTGTGCTCGTAACCTGTTATTCTGAATGATCTGACACTAACAGATGGATACACATATAATACTGTACAGGTAGTGTAGGAATTCATTCTACTCATAGAACTCCCAAGTAGTGCAATGTGCAACTGAATCAGTGTTGCCGTGTCCTATTTGGTTGCACTAACCAAGATATTTCATGTCCTAAAGACCTCTGAGTGTGACAGCAGAGATAAGAAGAGCTGTCCTGTGTGGAGATGGAGGCAATTATTAAAAAAAAAAAAAAAAAAACCAACAAACTGCAGGTCCATGATGTTTTAATGGAGGCTTTAATCTGCTTAGGGGGAGACAGATAAGATTGCTTGGTGTGAATATGATGTCATCATTGGGTTTTCTTATTATTGTATTGTGATTGGAATTCATTTTTAAACATTTGTACCCCGATTTTTTTTAACCTTCCACCACTGTGTTCTTCTGATCACAATGTGAGTGTTGAAAGCTAATTCCCAAACAGGTCAGGGCATTAGGGCAGGGCAGACCTCCATTAAACTGTGAAAGAGAATCAAAAAAGTAGTTGGAACTTCAATGAAGCCAACTCCTTGTCCAATTTCAACTAATGATTAACTGCAGCCCAGCCTCTAGCTGTGTTCAATTGACATGACATAGCTCACAGTTCTCTTGATAACTAATTCAATTAGTCATTTTATGACTCACTAGGGTGACTCAGCAGTCCCAGTCCACTAAAAAGATGGAACAAATCATTCAAGAGTTGCACATCACTAATGAGACCATTAAGTCTAAACAACAAGGCACCGGTGACTTGAAAAGATGGGAGTGGCATCATGCTGGGCTGCTAGCGGGGTGACTCAACAGAGTATAAGCCAAACCTGAGTCTGTTCCACTGCTGCCCTGCCCTGTGAGGAAACAACAAATGTTTGATTACGTCTGGCATGTTTGAACAGATGGAGAACCCTTCCTGCCAGTCATCATCTCCTGAAGGCAGTCTGCCCTAATGCAGCAAGTCACAGACAGGAAACAACGCCTACATCATACAATGTCTGTGTACACACAAATATCCACACAACTCAACTCATTCCCTGAGTTTGTCTCAGCCGTAACTCAAGCCGCACCTCCCTTAACACTGACCCCAGCAACCCCGGCCTCTACCACACTCCCCTCATTACGGCAGCTGTTTTCTTGGCAGCGGACTGGCACCTGGACTCCTTCATTACGGGGCCTCACTATGCTCACTGGCAAGCCCCCCAGGGCTCGTTATCGATAGCACTGCACTGAGCAGCCCAGCCGATTGGAAAGACTAGTTGCAGAGGCTCAATGGACATGCGGGGGCGAGCAGGGAGAATTCATTAGAGCCTAGTGGCACCTCTAAATCTGATGCAGCAACTGCGACTTATGCCTTGGACTGATAGGAACAATTTATAGGAGGGGAGTCTTCTTCCCCTCTCCTGTGATGTGGGGATGAGAGGGGCTGTAAACACTGGGCTGTCCTTGGAGAGTGTGGAGCTAACGGTAGCAGAAGGTTATCTGCGCCGCAATGAGAGTGATGTATGCAAGGCAAATACAGGAGAGTGGCGTACTATTACGCCTGCCTCCCTCTCCCTTCCCTCTCTCACAGCCTGACGCCCACGTCTCTCTCGGGTTCTCATCTTTACTGATCTGATCTGTTGCTGAAATAAAGATCTGCAGTAAACACTGAAAGGTGAGTGGCTACGGTAATCTCAGGTGGATTTAACACACAGCAATCACCTGCATGTTTTTCTCACAGAACTGAAAGTGGAATCATCATTTGCAGGCCCTCTAATTTCTAAAACATACTGAATGGCCACAAAACTGCACACATAGATACACATTTGTTTGGCATACACAACCCTTATGGACACTCTGAGTGGCCCTTAACAACAGGCCGCTGAATGCTGATTACAGGCTCTCCCCTAGCTATCTCCTATTATCATGTCTTTAATTGGGGCCGTGTTTGCATCCATTCCCACCGCGCCGCTCCTTAAATCTTCTGCAGGGCTCTCAAATGTGTTTACCGCTGCGCTCAGGAGACTGAAACAGTGCTCTGGCCTGGGGACAAAGGAAACAATGTCCCTGTTTAAAGGCTGTTCTGCTCGGTGACAGCCCCCTGGCAAGCAGAGGCAGCTTCTCTAGTGGCTGGCCTCGACTGTGTGTCCTCAGGATGAAAGCGACTGCAAGGAAGAGACGATGGAGGAACAGAAAGAGCTATCGCCAGGAAATGAGGTAGACGGCACTAGGTGTGTGACTGGATAGTGGCTTCCTGGCCCTTACGCTGTTATGGGGAGTCTAAGCATATCCAAACTCAACGCACACACACACAAACACTCTGCTTGCCCCTTCACCCCAATTTCTGTCACTGGGCCGCCTTGCTTTGCAGAATCTAGTCCATCGATCTGTCCAGGCCGACTTGAGTAAATGTACTATTCACAATCTGTCTCCTTGCTTTTAATTTCCATTTGAGCGATTGGCCGGTTTGGCTGGAACATCGCCCAGAAGCTGAAGTCCACGGAGAGTGACTTTATTGTCTAGTGCTTTATTTATCCCTCTCTGGGCTAGAAAACTACTGCCCCTCCGCCAGCCACCACCCTCCAGCTCAGCAGCCAGCAGCAGCAGCCGCAGCAGAAGAATGGACACTGCAGAGGAGCAGAGGGAGCTGTCTCCTATGGCTGCATCAATTGGAATCTGTCTCATACGGGCTGGCAGAGTTGTGGCTGTTTCAGCAGTGCCTCAACAGCGTTTGGGATGTTTTCAGGTTCACTGGCGAGTGTTTAAACAGCCAGAGTGTTGAAGGGAGTGCCGAAAACATAAAAGAAGCTGCACAGTTTCCTCTTTTGTGACTTGCTTACGGGCCTTGGATTCATGGTGGGTACCAAAATGGCATGTTACTGCAGTGTTCCCAGACAAATTAGCATTTCTTACTCATCCTGAAACTGCAAATACCACAGAGAGTCAGGGCGTCCTTCCACTGACAGTAGCTGCTATTTCAAAGAGGACCAATAACAATTTAAGCAATTAGTTTTCCTGTGATTTACTTACAGTTTGCTGGTATGTACGTATGAGAAGTACCAAAATTCCTTAACTACAAAGTCTCAAAGTGACGTTATTATGCTCTGTTTGACCCTAGATGAACTGTAGGTGTTCACAGAGGCAGCACTGAAGTTCACATTTTAAGTTCATTATCGTTGGGGAAGAGGTCAGTTAAGATGGGCCATTAAAAGTGGCTAATGTGACGAAGACAGACACTACATGGATATGTAAACATGCTTAATATATTAAGTATTACCAACAGCCTCTTAAAATCAAAGGATAAAAGATCAAGACAATCATTCTCCTGGAGAGCATTCCCCTGGACACATTTCTCATTCATGTGACATTTGCTATATCATAGATAAGCTTATGATTACTATTGCACAGACATTTTAAGTGTGATGATGATGGATAGTGTCTCAGAGCTTTGCTTTTATCCATCATGCTAAAAGACAAGATTCACAGAAAAAGAAATCTGTTTCTTATCTTTCGGATGACATAACAAACACATCAGCGACAATAGAGCAAGTAAAGTGTCTTTTCACGGGACTAGTAAAACATTTCAAATATGTTGACATCAGAGAAAAGAGACACAAAATTGTGTCATGTATGCCTGCAAACAAACTAGGCTAATACTTTGAGTATTTCAAATATTGCAGAGTAAATGATCCGTCCCTTAAAGCAAATTGAAATGATGCATTATCTCATTTTCTTTGTGGAAGGGGTATACGCATGAAGAGAATTAAAGAGAACTTGTTAGTAAGACGACTTTCTTCCTGAAAGCCTAAATCTGAAACTGAAAATAATGTGAGTTTATTTCCGTCAAAGATGAAAAGCAGCACTCACACAAACCAATCTTTTTGAAGCGGTGGGGCTGCTGCAAGCAGAGGCTGTGATTGATGTTGTAGTATAAAAGTCTACAATGTGCATCAATGGCACACTGGGGATCAAGCTGGAAGAGTCAGAACTCACTGCCGAAAAGGTTAACTTAAAAACAGGGGAGACAATAGACATGTAGGAGGTAAAGGAGGGTAGATGAATGAATCATCAGAAATGAAGAAAGAAGGAAAAAAAGAAGAAAGGAAGGGAAAGAGCAGCAGAGATTAAAGAGAAAGAGGAGAACAAAGAAATATGGAGGAAGTAGTGGCACTATACTCACTTTACTCTGTCACTTCTTCACTTCTTTTCAAAGAAGTCCCATGGCCATGTGTGACCATCTGCCTGCAGAACACTGCAGGGCCAGAGCTGGCTGAAGACATGCCTGTCTGCCTGCGGTTCTGCCAGGACCCCATCCACCTGCAGTGACCTAACAGAGCGCCCGTCTGCTTAGAAAGCCCCCACCTGGCCTAAACCTGGCTCAGTTAGATGCTCTGTGTGTGTCTTGTTTGTGTCTCAGTGTGTGTGTGCGTGAATATATTTCAGGTACAGTACGCTCTGGTGCACGCGTCGCTGTTTCTTTAAATGTAAGTTAGTGTGATGCTCAGGAGTGTGCACGTGTGACAGAGAGCAGTCAAACGAGTGAGCTGGGGACATTAGCTGTCTATGAAATGTAAAGAGGGACAACCTCATGCTCACTGTCCTTCCCAGTCGGCCAGTGCTAAGCAGGCAACAGATGGCCTGCTGGCATAATAAGCTGTATAATGGCCACACACAGACATGCGTGTGCACACACACAGTTGGCATAAGAAGAGAGAGACTGAGCTACGCCCTCATAGAACTGTAAAAAACAAATGATAAAAAAGAGGCAAAGTGGAGAGAGATGATTTTTTTCACAGCAGCTGCAGGATGTGCTCTGCAGGAAAGGTTTCAGGTCTGTTTCACCACCGACAGCACCTGGGATCACTGACAGATGTGTTTGAGGGTGTGGTCGGTGTGATGCACCTGTAACCAGACATGGAGTGATGTCATACTGTACTGACACACCCTTATGTACACTTTTACAGCTGAAAGGTGAGAGGTTAAACCACTGAAGCTGTGTTTTTATTCAACAAATGTCTGTTTTTGTACTCAGCCTGAAAGGGACCTGCTGCTTTAAAATTTAGTTTGAGAGTGAGCAATTCAAACAGCTGTTTAACAGTGGCTGCTTAATTTAACTGGCATGGTTTTTCTATGTAAAATCAGCTCCCTTATTTTATTTTCTATAGTATTTTATTTCAGAATTTTAGCATTTGAACTTTTCACGTTTTCTGAACTTTTAAAGGTCAACTCAGGACTAATTTACTTGTTAAATGGGCTTTTTTTTTTTTTTGCCGTCATCATGGGAAGAGGAGATGAGGCATTTAGTCCTCTGTGCCACCAAATTGACACCTTCTAGATCCCATTCATTACAGCCCAGTCAGGGAAAAAAGCACATCCACCAGACCCCTGCAGAGCAATGCTGACTCATAAATCACATGCTCCTGATCTGGGGTTTGCTTGAGAAGCAGACTGTGACCTTGTTTTGAAATGCTACCACACCCCACTAGCTATTAACTCCAAGTCGTGCCTTTGGATTCGGTGAGTCATTAACGTGAGTGGGCCTCTCTCTTCACTCCTCTGGCTTCACAGTTCATGAAGCCCAGTGAATGTCGAGAACTAATATGGATGTTGGCGATCACAGAGGCAGAAACAAAGCAATTTTAAGCCCTTGAATTCGGAGAGCGTTGTGCTGAAATGTGTGTGTGGTTAATTTAATGTCCACTTAATGAGCTGCAACCATAATGATTCGGGGATATAGATATACACATTTATATCATCTCAGAACCATGGGAAATAACAGCAGTAGAACCCTGTGTGAGACTGCAGCCCTTCAGTCTGGAATTGATCTGTTGGGGAACAGAGATGGAAAGACAACTATGTGCTACATCAAGAGAGATATCATCTTATTATCATATCTTCATGTGCCTAGAAAGCTTTCCTAACACAAATGGAAGGTAAAATTTTGGAAGATATCCATGAAACTGCTGTCTCGGCTGCCAAATTTGTATCTGGATAAAACAAGTGAAAGGAAAACCTGCGAGACCACTTCTTATTGTGTGATCCCAATTAAACTATCCCAGTTTTCTGTTGGACGGAATCTGTCTATACTGTAGATCTAGGATACTTGTTTTCTCCTGATTATTATACGATTTTTTTCCTCAGGGCAATACACACTACATGGCCAAGAGTATGTGAACAAGCAAATATACTGTCTGATTGTAGAACGTGTACTTCCATGGGTATTCATATGCTGACATAAAAGCCTCAACTCTTCTAGGGGAGGATTTCTGCAAGATTTTGGAACCAGGCTGCGTGGATTTGCTCCCATTTAGCCTCAAGAGCATTAGTGAGGTTGGGCACTGATGTTGGGCGATAAGGCCTGGCTCAAATCCTATCATCAGAAAAGAATACGTTGATATTGGACAATTCCACAAAGCCTGAGATTACACTCAAAGCCAATGTTTTCTTTTCCTTTTTTTGTAACTTCCACTGCCAGTGTTGTTAAAACTGTGTTGTTCTACAAAATCAGTATAGTATGGTAAGGTTAAACAAACAACGTGGTTATGGTTTAAAAGTGTCAATTCAATTCAGCTTTTCCTTATAAAACATGATTTTTTTGTCATTTTCTATTGAAGTTAATTTGAGGCTAGGACCTGTGTCATACTCAAAATTAAAGAGACAGTTTTCAGTCCCTTGGTGTTGTTGTGAGTGTCTTTGTCATTGATTTGAGTCTCTACAGTCTCTTTGTAGTCAGCTTGCATCTCTTTGTACTCATTCCTTTTCTCTTCGTAGTCATTTCAAGTCTCTTTAATGGGCTGTTGACTGAGTTTCCAGAAGAAATGTTCACAGTCACTTCAAAAGTAGGCTCTGGCCCAGGGGCCCTATGACCGACTCGGGACCCTGGGCCTATGCCCGGTAAGTCCCTTCAGTAATCCTCCCATGCACATGAAGGTTGGATGTGTTACACCCGTACTCTCTGCTTCACTACATAAATGGTACACGACTTCCTGCATTGACACTGAACATTGGCTCTGGACATAAAGTGTGTTGTAGATTCATCCAACATAGCGAACAGTTGGAGCTGAATGCACGCTATTGTCTAAAATATAATGGCTCTAGCATTAAGATTTCTATTAACAAGACCAGCGTCATATTTAACAATATGCATAGGAACTTTAGCGATAATGTAACCTCAAAGTTCATGATACCTATTTTGAGACAGAAAGATGGATAGATACAATATAGACAGGCAGGTGGTGGTAAAGAGATTCATTAAAGTGATGTGATTCATTTTCTGTATATGTGAGTTATTCAGGCCCCACAGATGCCACCGACATGAACATGTTAATGACTCATTCATATCTGACAGGGTCTCGTTAATATCTCATTAACATAGATCATGGTGCATGTCAGCTGACACGGTTGAATATGAGAGCTCAGTGTCATTAGTGTGTGTTTGCACACGCTCACTTGTAACTGCGATGAACAGCTGTAAGCCTGGTAAAACAGTGTGGAAACAGTGAGGTAATACATTTAGTTGAGAAAAAGCGTTGTGAGCTCCTTTCTCTGCTTAAATGTTAGGGTTTGTATTTTCGGTGCCAAAAAGCGCCCCAGTGCCTAAACCTGAACACAGTCCAGCTTCATAGGTGGGCCAAAGCTCGACAGAGTGCGATGTCCAAGCTGATTGGCTCAATGGCGCGTGACGACCGAGGTGATTGGATCAACAGTGCGTGAGATCCAGTTCGACTGGGTGAAGCTGAATGCCGAGGACACAGCTGCTCTCCAGGCTTGCTACTCCCCATCCTAAGACCACACGTGCACACGCACGTAGACTTGTCTGGAGCTACCACACACATGCACACACCCACACACGGGTGAGCATGTTGTAGCTCCATATGTACTACCATGCTGTGTTGCCCTAGGGAGGCATTACCATTTAGAGTAGGGGGAGCGATCCAACAGTGCTAGACGGAGCCATGGCTCATGTGGTGGCCACACTCTCTTCTCAGGAAACGACACTTCTCAACCAGAGCCTGCTGTTGCTGTGTGTCCCAGTGCCAACAAACTATTAGCTGGAGTACTATCCATCATGAAACCTCTCCTGTTTTGGACGCAAAATTCACCCTCTCCATCTCTGTCTCGAGGCTGATTTGTCTTTGCGACAAACACTGAAACCCACACATATGGGCATTTCCTAAGATATCTGGACTGTCTGTTAACCTGCTAGTTTGACATTTAATATGTTGCATGCTTACTGAAAATATCTACCTCTCAGACTCTGATTCAGTCGCCAACAAATGAACTATTTACTCCTGTCTGAGTAATGTTTTCTAAAAACTACAGTGCACAGCTCTTTAAGCAAATTATTTACTCTTATTTAAAAGTGAAATTTTATATTTGTTCCCCTTCTTTTAAGATGTGTGTCTTTACTGGGAACTAATGGGACTTTGGGCTAAGAGCCAAAGACAGTGTAGGAAAAGTTTTGTTGGTGTTGGTCTTTTCATGGGATTTGTTGACAGTAACAGAAATATAGAATACTGTCAGTCTTTAAATACGCTCTCCTTTAACAGTAAGACTAATGCATGTAAAATGTTGTCCCTGTGGGCTAAATAGCCTCCCAAGATGGTTTAAAGTATCACAAAGCTCTGAGATACTTTACTATGAGTCTGCAAGATAAATCTGAGAGTCATTTTTAGGATCTCATTAATAGGATAGGAAAAGAGTGAAACATATATCTACTACACAACATTACATCAAGTGTTTACACAACAATAAAGTTAAAGACTTCAGTAATGGCTAGGTCGTCCTCACAAAACTCTGTACCACCATGGTGATATGTACCAAATTCACCAAACAAAATAAGCGATTTAACACCAGTGAGGATGAATGAGCAGCTTCTGAAACAGACATCTTCTATCAGAGATTTCTGTTCAGCTGAGCCTGGCTCTCCCTGATAATCATACTAAATAGGTTCCCACTCTGTTTTTCAGTGCTGAGGCTAAGCTGTGGTGTGTATGACATCTCTTAGCTCCATCACTGAGCAGGGATCTGACACAGGCAGCAGGCAAAAGGAGACCAAAACTGTCATCACACTGCCACTATAATTCACAACGATAATGGGTAATTTATCCATGCTCATTTTCCAGGCTAATTTACTAATTGAACTCAGTAGGAAAATTGGTTGGGAGCAAAAAAAGAAATAATACTCAAGGATAGGGTCCAACGTTAGAGCAGGTTCCTGATAAATGACTGGTTAATTACACATTAAATGCAATTAAATTGATTTTAGCTGATGCTGAACTTAGTGTTCAGCTAGTTACTCTGTCAGGTTGTTAAAAGTCTAATTGCTTTAGAGGATAAGTTTTTGGATCATTTTAGCAAAGCACATCAGTATTCATCTGTAAATATGATTGAAACAGTATAGGCAAGCAAATTCACTCATCACCCTGCCACTGCAGTACCCACACAGAGCAACACAAAAACTGTACACACACACACACACACACACACACACACACACACACACACACACACACACACACACACACACACACACAC
>JBBMJY010000017.1:4933401-4955049 GCA_037833715.1 Toxotes lorentzi
ACACACACACACACACACACACACACACACACACACACACACACACACACACACACACACACACACACACTCCTTTTCTCTGTTTGCCTTTCATTCTGTTTCTTCCAGGTCAAATCTCAGCCCTCAGCAGGAGCACACACATATTCTGTGAATCAACAGTGTACAGTGAGTGAGTGAGAGAGCAGCTTGTACAGTGCAGCTGGCTGTTGTCTGACCAGCATGGAGAAGGAGTGAATGTGCTGTAGGAGAAAGAGATCGTCTGCCACAATGTCTCTCCACCTGCCCCATCCTTATCGGCTGCAGAGAGCCGGTGGTAGGGAATGGCGGCTCGTCACGGCTCTTTGGGCTGCCAGGAGATGGCCATTATCACTGGCACTCCATGACCGCCTGTGCCACTATCTCCACTCCGCAAGGTTCCTCTTTATGTACTGAGGGACATTTCTCCAAAGTGTGTGCATGTGTAACACGTTTGTATGTGTGTGTGGGAAAGGGAGGCAAGGATCGAAGCCCTGGTCGCTTTTCTAATTCGCTCTTCATGAAAGAGGTTCTTGATGCAGAGATCAATACAGGCTGAGAAGGGGAGAATGAAAGTTTCACTGGTCAGAGGGCTGCTGATATTTTCCACTATGACATCTGGACCTGAATTTTAGTAGCTGGGAGATAGTGATGTAGTTCAAATCAAGGCTCATCTTCAAAATAAATTTGATAGTGGAAAATGATCTGCCCCTTACAGCGTGGATGGATTTTAAAACACTTATCATGAAACTCTTCAGCAAGACCAAGAGTGTACAGCAGGTTAGCATGCTACTAGTACAGTATTAATCCCTAAACACAAACTATAGCTAAGGCTGATGGGAATATCTATAGCTTTGCATTTTATTTTGTCATAATCCAACAGTATAGTGGCACTAGAGGAATAATCAGAGCATGAGCAAAGGATCAGTTTCATCCTGTGGGGAACACGAATCTGTTATGTAACAAAGACCTTTCACTGGCTAAGTGAAAAACTTGGTTTCATTTGTTGGTGCCAGATGAAAAGTTAAGGGATCACCAAAGTTATTAGGATTCAGCTACTGCTAAGTTTAGCCTTAAGCAGTGCAGGTGGTGACTGACTGAATCGAGTTTTACCCTCTGGGCTTGCTGCTCAACTCAACTCAGCTGCTGCTGATACTAGCTCTCACACATACTCACTGACTTTGACGCTTCCCGTACACGTGAACCTGCAGCCCAAAGGATGCCGAAGAGGAAGCTTGGAAGCTTCAAGGCTCGCCGGTTCTGTTCATATACCACAGTAGTCACGGTATAACACACAGTCACAGTAGACCCGGTGCCTGTTAGCCTGTGGATATTACCCTTGATTCCTGCTGCCTGCAGACTTTGGAGAGCAGTGCTGCTGAAATTTAGTTCAATCACACAACATTTTGTGCGGTGGTGGATTGACCAACCAACAGGCTGACACCACCAACCCTAGTGCTACACTGCGAGTATGGCTTAAAAGTAAGAATTTATCTTGGGTTTACAGATATTAACCAGTATTTAAACCATAGGGGAGAAACAAATCATATTAATTATTAATAAAGCTAATTTCATCCCCCAGCGTCCAATATTAAAACTCTGATTCAGCCATTGAAACACAGCAAATCAGCAAAGACAGCCTAGCCTCTCAACATAGGCACTAAATAAATGTCTGATTAAGCAATGAATTTGCAGTTTTTTATAATAATAATAATAATAAATCAAATTTGTAGAGCGCTTTTCCGGGTGCTCAAAGACGCTGAACAGTAAACAATAAACAGATCAGAGAAACAACGATGTTAACAGTGGTAATTACAGTGACAGAAGTGACAAGTGGTGGAGAGATGAAGATGAAGTGGTTCAAGGGAATGCCAGTTTAAACAGGTGGGTTTTGAGCTGGGATTTGATTTGTTTTTAGCATGTGTTTTCCCTGGATGCATGCTTTGCAGACATATTCTTAAGGAAAATGGTGGAGTAAACACGCCAAGTGTTTTGGTTTTACACTTCAGTGAAGAAAAAACTGACCATTAGGTCCAACAACTTCAAGCCTCCATGTGCTTGTTACCATGCCTGTTGTTGTTTTAGACTCAGCTCTGATTCTTGTGATGTAAAATTGAGGTGTATTAATGCAGTCTTCATCCATTGTGTCATCCCCACAGACCAGTGATGCTTCCATCCTCAGGCTAAGAGATAATTACAACAGTAGAGTTGATACTGAACTCCCAAGTGCTGCTTTACTCACGAGCACACATGTAGGAGCAGAGTGAATTTGCGGATGTGGGTGCAAGAACCACTTTGTTCATCAAATGGCCACTTAACTGGGGAACTTTAAAGTGGTCACTTGTTGCCGTTGTGTTTGGTTAATTTCGGATTTGAGTGAAGTGCATTCTCAAATTTCCATTTGGCCACAACCCAAAACATAAAGTAAAATCTGCTGAAAACTTCAGACGGGTAACGAGCACTAATAACGTCATCCTTCTTTTACAATTAAGCCCATAAAAACAAGGCTGACTTTTACTGCAGATGTCTAAACCAAAGCATGGGAGGCTGATTGGCAGAGTCAGATCTTGCACAAACAGAGAAAATCCTACACAGATCCTCGTATTGCACAAGCACGTACGGTAAAGAAAGCAGCTGAATCCTGTCTTATCTCTCCCATGTGGGGCAGATGTATGTAATCATTTCAACTGATGCATAACAAATCAAAGCTTCTTCACAAGAATAGCCAACTCTGACACGAACACCCGTCATAATCATGAATCGCTTAGTGTGTAAAATGAAAAGTGTATGTATGGATAAAGATATTTAATGCCCGAGTTACACTTGGTTGTGTTTAAATGGGAAAAGCCACCAGAATGACACTTCAGCCTGAACCGGATAAAAATGAATTTGTATCTCTCATTATTTGGCCATTCAGCTGCAGTCATTCAAGTTGGAAACCACAGAAGTGCAAATGATCCACCGAGAAGATAAACTGCAAAAGCTGTACTGAAAAAGGAGGAGAGGAGGAGAATTAACTCTGTGACACAGACACTAGATTTTACCAATTATTCATAACACCTTCATTTGTTACTGAGTCCCTGCAGTTTGTTAATTAGCAAAACTCATCTGTCAAGTGAGCTCCTGAATAGCAGAACTTTGACTCTGTATACAAATTGTCACGTTGCTCTGAAATTCTCACTTGGGCCTGTATTGTTTGGGTTTATTAATGTAAGGCTAATCTCTGTGCCCCAGCGTGAAATGGGACAGGAAGTGCTGAGGGAGGAATAGGTTTCTGCTCTTTTCCATTGTGTTGTTGTTGTTGTTGTGTATGTTTTTTTTTCACCCTGCATGTTTTTGTTTAGGTGTTGCATTAACTTTGCATAAATTCCCCATTTTCCTCACCTCGATGGTGGTGTATTGGAGGTGAGGATATTCAGGGTGGTGATTGGTTATGTTTCCCCGCAACCCATTTAAAGAGTCAAGTATGTCAGGGCACAGGTTCTGTATCTGTGTGTACACTCGTGAATGCTTGTGGAGGTTAAACAGTATGTGCTAATGAGGTGAGAGTACAAGGACCGTGTGCCCAACTCCTCAGGGTGCACTTTTCTCAGCCTCCCTCTGAAACCGTGGAGCTGCTGCATTTTCTGTCACCATGGTGTTACTCTGGAAATAGAGCTGCCGGGAAGGGGATGGGCATAAAAGAAATGAATAAAAGTCGTGACAGCGCAGCCTGTGCATGTCAGTCAACGTGTCAAAACACTGTCCCACAGATCATAAAAAGAGCTGTGTGGGTACACATGTGCGAATGGATAAACTGACACGAGCACGACACTTGATTCGTCAATATTAGCTTATCAGTTCAGTCTAACCATTTATAGAAACAATACGTATTTGAGTTCAGCTGAGTGGTTCTGCTCATGTGATCGTCTGGAACTATCTGTTTAAAGTCAGAGATTTTGTTATGTCAATACACGAGCACAGATCTGATCAAATGTCTGCACGGAAAGAAAAAAATAATCAATAGGACTGTGCTGGAAAAAAGTTAGAGAGTTCAAAAAGTTAAACGTTAGTGTTTCACTGCCTTTTTTTACTATTGTTTGTGTTTTACAGGGCATTTTTTGACTCAATATTTGAAATAAAAATGGAGACAGTTTTATCATCAAAAAAAAAAGAAAGTTAAATTATCAAATTCCAGTCACTGCTAAATCAAATGGTATTGACTTGACTTTGATCGTATCATATCATATTTGTAACAGACTGTGGACTGCGTGTTAAGATACGATTGAATCGTCTGAGGGAGAGATACTCCTATCTGTGACTAATCAGAGCAAACCTGACAGAGACTGTCACTGATGCCACACTACAAGGCTCCATTATCTTTCCCACTATTTAATTGTTCAAACTAAACTCAACATTTTCCCTTATTGCTTTGACACCATGATCCAAACACCTCCACGAAGCAGCAGGGCTCAGACAATTCATTTCTTCCTTACCAGGTGCAAAAACTCATTCCTCATTTTCCACACTTCTAATGAAAGAGCCATCTCTTTTTTTCACTGCATGAAAAATGAGACTTTGTTTCAGAAACAGGCCAAGTCAGCAATCCCTTCACACTCGATACGCTGCTGATTAGCCAGGAATAAATAATGGCTCATTAGGAGTCATTATAAACTTATCAGATACAAGACCATGTGACCTCAGAAAGGCCACTGAAAATGAAGAGGATTAGGACGAGAGGGAAAAGCAGCAGATTCAGCCATTGTCGGGGTGAGATAATGAAATTGCTCTCGAATAGAGTCGTAATCTTGGGCGTGCTGACACCAAAACCCACATAACTGTGTCAGTGCCCACTCTTGCAGTGTGTTTGATGTTGACAGAAAGGGAGACAGAGCATGAAAGCGTGGATGTGTCTGGAATGAGCGAGTGAGTGTGTGAAAAGGGGGAGGAAGTGGGTGTCAGGGGACAGGAGGGAGGATGGTACAAATGCAAAGGGGAAGGCAGCAATCAAGGCTCAATCTGCACATCCTCTGCCCCCAATTAGTGTAAGAGGAGTATAATAAGCAGTGGCTGGTACCTCCCAGCGGAAAATGACAAAAACAAAGAGACGAGCAGAGAAACAGATGAGGAGGAGAAGAGTGTGGTGATAGAGAGATGCAGAGGAGGAAAAGGAAAGAAAGTGGGAGGAGAATTAATTCTCAGCTTTGTGCCTCGGGCCACGTCATGTCACCACATCTGTATCGAACCTGTCAGCAGCTCTGGGTCTACCTGGTGGCTGAGTGAGCGACTGCTGGGAGGAAGAGGAGAAAGTGACAGTGAGCGAGAAACAGAAAACAGGTGGAGGGGAGGGAGAAAAAGAGGGAAGAGATCCGGAGGTGGTGAGATGGAGAGGAAGAGGGGAACAAAAAGGAGAGGTGGATGACGCTGCCAGTTGTCGGCAGGTGACTTCCCCTCAACTAAAGAGGTGAGCTGAGAAACTTGTTCATTTAGTGGGACACAATAGGGAAATTAAGACTCAAGCGCTACGGTTCTTGATAACAAGAAACTGCACATAATTATCACCTACAGTATTTATTCAGTGTTGTAAACAGAATAAACAGCATTAAATGTGCTAATATAAAAGAACAACAAGAAAAAGCTGCTATTTCCAACAAATAGGCTCCAGACATAGACAGATAATGAGACAACAGGCCTATGGACGATGTAAAAGGCCCCCGCCCGTCATACACTGGAGCAAGGCACCCAGACCGACAACAAAAACTGTTAGTCACTTCTATTCAACTACTGCACAAAACCTCATGAGCAATTACAATGTAAAGTGGCACAGTCAGATCTGTCTCTTCAAGCTCACAGAGGAGAAACCCGAGCACTATAAAAGAAAACTGTGCAGACGCTGTGGCCTGCATGAGATTTTCTCAACACCTCTGTGAGCTTGACAAAATGGAGGTCCAGAATGTGTCTCAGCTCATGTTTATGCGTACTTTATTTAATGGGAAAAGGTGAAAGCCATGCTCTGCCAAAGTTAGAAAACTTAATATTAAATGAAATACTTCTATGTATGTGTTTTGTCTGAGTTTTTCTTAAAGACAAAGTGGGAGGAGCTCAGTCAGAAGGCGTTGTCCTGTATTTTCATTCACAGTTTAGCAGTAACTTTAGCTTTAAAGTTCTGATTCTTTTTAGCAGCTTTCCTGTGCAAACACAAGATTTCTCAGAGATGTTTTCTGTGCTCCACCGTTACCTAGAAAACCCCACAGCTAAGTCAGAGCCCTAATGATCATGCTGCTTACAGTTGAGGTAAAATGTCTGTGAAAGTGTGTTCGATAAGGTTCCAACAAAAGTTAATTTATCAATCAGCTCTTTGCTTCCAGCCTCCCACTCAGCGAGTGTAACTACTGCACAGCTGAACATTTTGACAAGATCTCTCTCTGTCTCTTCTTTCTGTCTCTATCACACAACATCTCTTCCTCCTGCTTGCACACAAGCCAACACACCAGTGAGATGTTATTTTTCATCTTACTCACTCTGCTGGAATACTCCCTTGGGCAATTCTTTGACTTCTCTTTCCTCATTGAATTTGACAACTTCACAGCCAGATGTTGAAGACAAGATCATCTTTTAATTAACCTGGGACACACTGGAATTTCCTTTTTCCTTCTCCTTCCTCACTGCGTTCTGCTAAGTACACATGCTTTTCTGTCAGAAACATCCCTGACAAAATACACAGAACTACAGCAGAGTGTAGTTTTATGAGTTAACCTTTAATTAACCCACATTAATCTACAATGATGTTAAAACAACTTTCATTCGATGCAAGTAGCTGCAGCACAGGGACTTCGAACTTCAAATGAAGCATTGCATATATAGTGCATGTTTTTACAGCTTTAAAAAAGCATTCACACAAATGATTTATACACCTGTTTAAAGAAATACTATATCTGAATCAGATGAATATATTTACCAAATAAAAGCACAGAGTTTAAAGTAATTATGGAGATAGGGAGGGGATGTGATTTGGTACAAAGGTGACGAGCCAAGCACAAACCCGTAATGTCACGAGCATGTGGCATTTGCCTCAGCCCAGTTTTAATATCAGTGGTGGCAGTAGCCTAAGGGGTGAGAATCTGGGCACTAGTCTGAGTCCTCAAACCAGATGGGAGGACTGATGGTCTGTTCTTCCCCAACTCGAGTGCCTTGCTTCACCATACTTAACCTCCAACTGTTGAGTGGTCACATGCACAAGACTACAAAAGAGGGCAACACATATAATACAATAGTGTGATCTCTGCAGCCTGCAGCTTTAGTGTTCTGGTTCACTTTCAACACTCTGAAAGAGTCATTTTCAGCCACAGAGGGCAGCCACTTCCAGAAAGTGAAAGCTCTAAAAACTGACTGTATGTTACCTGCTCAGCAACAAACAGCGAACAAAGTTTATGACTACCTGGTGAACATAGAGGAGCATATAGCAGCTAAAGAGCCAGATATACGGCCTGTATACACATGCTGGGGTTGGGAACGTTCAGTCTAAGGCAGCACTTCATCCAGTGTTAAAATCATTCTGAAATTCAGAAAATCTCCTTGCAAGAGGTGAAAACAAAGCTTGTGTGCTTTATGGATGTATGAGTCCAAATCTGTGGTAGCTACATGTGCTTATTATCCAGTGAGAAGACAGCAGATGTAACAGTGAGAGAGATGATATCTCAGCTTTTTCTTTACCCAAACAATGCCTGCATACTCAATAGCCCAGAAACTGGCATCACTGGAAAACAATACTGGAGATACCGTCCCGAGTGATAGCAACAATAAAAGATATTACTTCAAGTTTTACAGTCTTATTTTCATTCCTAAAAAACACATTATCTTAACCTTATCCTAACTGCATTCAGTATTTCTTGAAAACTGTAATCATTTTGTTATCCCAGATCTTCAGTTCTGTTCTCAGTGCAATCATTTTGTTATATTCCTCAAACTGTACAACCAGGAGTCTTTAATCTAAATGGTGGATATCTCAGACCAATACAGAACTCCATGCCCCGTTGCTCAGTTTTACAATCTTCTGTGGCATCTTCCATCTGAAACCTGGCTCGCTTGTCCTTCTTCCGAGGAGGAAACATGGCATGGAGCTAGCCATTAGAGTAGCTAGTGCTGAGCAAACGTAATTAAAGCAGTGGCAGGCTGGCTAATGCTGAGCTTAACACAATCCCTAGCCCCAGTCCTCCATGCTAATGTGATGGAATGTTTGTTGAGTTTGTCCCTTATTGGCTCGTTAAAGACACGAGAGCCTGTGAGAGCCAGGAGAAAGAGAGATGGAAGGGCAGCTAGAAATGAGCAGAGACACAAAGGCGAGGAGGGTAAAGGGAGGGTTTGCAGCTGAGATGAAACAAAGAGAGCCAGGCTTGTCAAACATCAATAAAGAAACACAAGAGAAAGTCGCAGCAAAAGTTAAAACCAAAAGAAGGAAGGTGCGGCATGTTGTGGATTCAGGATGGAGGAAAAGTTCAGTGACAGGATAAGGTGATTTCTTTAACTTGAGTTCACTGCTGTGCAGGCCTAGATTTTTAAAAATCATTAAAGTAGAGTTTTTTTTTTTTTTCATTAGAGGAATATTTAACTTACTATGGCAACTATGGTAAAATTATTGCCCTTCACCAGTGTCCAACCTCAGTAATGCTTTTGTGACTGAATGAGAGCAAATCTCTGCAGCCAGGTTCCACCATATTTTTTAAAATTTGGTCCATAATATATTTTGAGGATTCTAAAAAAGAAAACCATCATTGTCTATGTTGATTTTGATATATGTCCTGACCTGCTGTGATTTATTTTTAGGGATGAAGTGGACAGTGCAGTGTTGACTTTATACAAGCCGACTGGACCTGCTCTGAAACATCACACTGTGCCGTTTTAACCCTCAGTGGTTTCCTCTGCGTGACAAATATGGCAAAAGAAGTGAAGCCAAGTAATCCACCAAGCTGAGCATGCGAGGTGAAGCTGCTAATGGCCTGAATGGGGGACTACAGCACTGACCCCAGAAGTAACTATAAAACATTGATGAGAGACCAAATGCTCTCTCCGAGTTCCCCAAGGAAAAAGGGAAATGTAAAGATTATATATGCTAAGCTTCAACAAGGGCTAATGAAAGGCATTGCTGTAGGTTCTGATTCTGCTCTCTGCAGGGTGCACAGCGTCTTAATTCCCACTAGAGACAAACCGCAAACTTGGTCATGTACAGCATGTACTCTGATAATGAAAAATGCTTTTGACGGTGTAAAAAGAAAACAATATGAATTAAAAAAAAAAAAGCGTATTTGTCTTTCCCTTTAGAAAATCCACCTCCTCAATAAAATAAAGGGGCAGAATAATGCAGAGAACACCTCTGCAAAAATACATGAGAGTACTATTGCTCAAGGAAATCAAACTGATGAATGACTCACCATCTTCTGGCCATCTCCTCTTTTTGAAATAATAATGCACAACGTGGGTACTAAAATCCTCCGTTTGCTGGAGTGCATTTAGAGAAGAAGAGATGACCGTGAATGTATTTTAGTTTTTACACTTAAAAATGTTACATCATCACATCATTAATCACCTTGGTCAATCTTTTTTACATAACCTATTCTCCCACAAAATAAAGTAAATTAGTTAGTTAATGATATGCTCCCTGGCCTTGTATCTAGTATGCTATGTATTCCTTACACTTCCTCTCTTCTGTAATCACAACTCGACTAACTTTAAACACCAAATATCACTTTAGCTACAGTTGCATGAACAACACTTAAACAGGCCTGTTGTGCCATATTACGATTCAGTAAATGATCAATTTAAGACATGAAAAATCACCAGAGCTTGAGATACAAGAGTTTCATTCAGCAATGACTATATGCTTTCTGGCTCTAATATAATTATGTCTCAGATCACTAGTGAATGGTGGTCAAATCTTCTTTTCAAGCTGCCAAAGAATACTTCAGTGTTTGCTTTGGCATTATCAGGGATTAAAGTGCCTGTCCTCTGGCACAGTTTACCCACACTAGTGATCTGATTAATTGATTCTGTAATCTTTTTTCTTCTTCTTCAGATGCTATGGCGCCACTAAAAGCTACTGTACATCCCTGTACATCACTCTGGATAAATGAAAGCACCCTTTGCCTAAAAGGGAGTGCAGAAGAGGCAAAATGGACATGGAAAAGTATAAAGCTGCTTTTCGGTTGCAAAGGAGTAATTACCATTCAGTCTGAGAAAACAAAAGCAAAATATTCCTCTGAACTAATCTCTGTAAATCAGCCCAATCCCTTTTTTAAATGTTGATTGCTTTGTGAACAGCGCTCCCCTGATGTCTCTATTTCTCCAAATGTTGACTGTGTGAATTTTATAACCTCCAGGTTCTATTATATTTACTTCACGAAGGCTCCAGGATGTGTCCTTAAAAGCAAAAGATCCCTCACTACCAGTATACGCATCAACAAAGCATCCTGCCCTTATCTTATGACCCTGAGTTTGTTTCGGCTGAACTCTCATGAACTATAATGGATCCCAGGCACACATTACATACTATTTTCTAGTCTTCCTAACATCATGGTACCCAAAATCCTTTTAGAAACCTGTAATACTTTAAGACCCATCATGCTTCTGTGTCAGCAGCTGTGTGGATTCTTCTGATATCTTAGGACCATTTCAAAATTACGCCTCATTTCTGAAATCTCAGTGAAGGGGGTGAAAAGGTGGTTGCACAGTGAATGGTACAAAAGGTGGAATAATGTGTTTAGAATTCGCCAGGAAACCAAAGCTAATAGCGCAAGACCGTGTCAGCTCCATTTCAGTGTCTGCTCACTGGCTGCGGGTACATTTGCAGAACGTTATACACTGTGGTGATTTATCTAACCGCCCTGCATGACCTAACCCTAATTATCTCTCTGAACTGTTGATTCTTATGAGCCTGTGTGAGTTGTTAAGTTAAATCTGAAGCTGTTTTTTTTTTTTTGTGTGTGTGTGTGTGGTCATGTTTCTAGTGGCTGAAGCTGTAACATTTAACTTCTCAAGTACAGCTGAGCACAAACACCCCATTATTATTATAGGCTTGTGTATATTCATATAATGTTAAAAGTAGTTTATGACAATAAACTCCACAAAATGAATGGTTATAAAATAAAAACTAGATATCAAGTCATGAATACCACTGTCAACACTTCTGTGTTTCACATTAAAGTACCATCACTGTCTTGAGATTAACATGCATTTATTGTGAAGCGGTCGCAGGAAGTGGTGAGCATCAGAACTATATTTACACATCAAAATTAGGTCGCCACAGTAAATGATCAAAGAACAAAAAACTTTGTTTAGCCTAATGGGGATTGGTCACATCTGGCTGTCACCCGATTTGTTTAATAAGGTCAGTATCAGGGTCAGATCAGTGACTCTGCAGTTAGGCTGATAAGATATTCTGCATTAAATATGAAACTTTCATTCTCTTCACTCTGGTGTTACAGAGGGCTTTATTTCTTTTCTGTAGTATGCTGATGCATTTGAGAACTTCACTATGCCCGTAAGTGTTTAATCATTGTCTCATCTTCACACACAGTACAGTTAATGTACAGGCTATGTACAGGCTATGTAAACCGTCATTTCTGACTTTTATTTCTTTATGTAACTCAAGCACAACCTCTGTCTGGCTCCTTCAAACTTCTTTCGTTATTTTTCTGAACACAATAAAACCAAATGCAGAGCTTATATAACTTATTCTCCATAGACTGTCTCTTGATGGCCTGAACTTTCCACCTTATCAGAGTGGAAACGTAGTTAAACAAAGTACGTTTTATCTCTCAGACATACAGTAGGTAATACACACTGTTAACGTCAACCCTTCAAAACATTCCTGAAGGTCTCAGTTTTTGCTCAGCAGTGAATTGAAAAGAATTTGAAAAGAGGGTATGAAAGTGCATGTGAAGGTTTTATACAATGAAGTCTACAGATATGAATGAAAAGCTGGCCTGTGATCATATCAGACAGGTAAAGCAGCAGGTAAGTTGTTTAAGCACAAACTGAATTCCTGAAAAACTGTTCTATTGACTTTCTTAATAACTCCACCCTGAATGGATGAATGAAATCTCTTTCTCTTGTGTGGTTAGTAATTATCACCGCAGCTCTACTGTGTAATCTTGTTACTGAATGTGTACATCATCAGCTGGGTGGCAGAGGAGAACAGGCCATGCATGACAGATGGCTCACTCTGATGATGTACCTTTGATGTGCATGTGTGCTGCCAAGCTCCTGACAGTCTTCAGCCATCACAGTTAGGTTGCAAAAGGAAAAAACTGAACATTACAGGCAATCGATTCCATTTTTGATGGCTTGGGATTAAGGTACGATCCCTTTTTGACTGAAAGCAGAAGCTTTGTGATGAAGCCATATCTGCTGTGAATGACTAGAGTTAAAGGGGTATTTTTCTCTAACCCGAGAGATTTGGGTTACATCTGGACCCCTGGCATGGTTTTCCAGCCAATCTGCCAAACGTGTTGCTGGGTGTATTTGAACTTTAAGCTTTTGACAACAGGTGCACATTCACCTGGATGAGTGGTTTGCCAGAATGGGCCTCAGTCACACACTTTCTTATTTTCTAGCATTTGTTCTATTTTTTTTTTAACTGAACAAAATGAGACAAATGAGAAAACTGCTTCAACGTTTTAACAGGTGGTTGCGGTTGTGTGGTTATAGATATTCTACTATGTCCTTCCATGTTTCAAAAATCTAACATTCATTTTTGGCATAAGAATTACATCTCAGGGAAGACATTAACAGCAGAAGTCAACTGTCAGTGTCCCAGCCTTTCTTTTGTTAAGTGCCTCAGCTGCTCGGTGGAACCGCCAAGCAGATTTGTGTGATATCCACCTCATAGCTCAGCCAGCCACAGGTGTTGAAGCTCTCATACACTCAATGGTCCCGGTAAATGTGCTGTCAGAGTCCTCCTTCCCCCTTTGTCTACCTATTTCTCTATTTTCAACTATCCTTATCACCTGGTCAGTCACACAGGACAGCACATCTGCCAATCGGAGTCTTTGGCAACAGCACATGGATCACAGCTCCAAACATAAACACCAACAGATGCTCCCTTGCTGAGTCCTTTTTCATCAATCCCTTATAATATCAGTAATCTTTAGTGTATTCTTG
The DNA here is from genome assembly GCA_037833715.1 of Toxotes lorentzi. Taxonomy (NCBI): domain Eukaryota; kingdom Metazoa; phylum Chordata; class Actinopteri; family Toxotidae; genus Toxotes; species Toxotes lorentzi. The sequence continues at coordinate 4,946,551 of JBBMJY010000017.1, forward strand.
TCAGATTGCACCCGATCAAAGTGAAGCCAAATGAGCGTGATGTGCTGCTCAGCGAGCAGTCAGACTGGTGAAAGATCCTGAAAGAATACTCCTGCAGCCTACGCCATTCACATAAACATCAAGCCAACTTCCATGTGGAAATACAAGCATTTTAGCTTGTTGTTTGCCAATGATGGCTTTGAGTCTTTGGTGATAGTTGTGGATGAGGCCCTTTTAAATTCATTCTGGCAGAAATATTCCGTAAATTCTAGTCTCTAGTGCCTAACTGAGGCATCCCAAAAGTGGCTCAATAACAGGAGACTGTGATGGCCACTCCAGAACCTTCACTTTTTCCTGCTGTAGCCACTGACGGGTCGTTTGACCTTTCTTTTGCTTTTCCCAAGGCTCAGTGTCCAACCAAGTCAGTGTAGCCCTGGATGAAATGTGAAGGGGCTACGAAACTAACTGACTATTTGTACACAATCAAACAAATCACAGGTGTGATTGTGACAGGTCAACCTGTGTTTATATTATGAAGGAATCTTTAGTTTGTATGAGGTTTTTAAGACATATAAGTGGGCCCGTCAGCCCAGGGACAGACTGTCTTCCTTTGAGATTGGTTATACAACATGACTGAGGTGAACATAATTAATTGCTTAAGATTTGGTTCCCCAGGGATGTAAATACAGCCTGTAAGGAGGGCAACCCTCAGAAGTGGGTGGCATTACACAGTGTTAACTGGGACTGTTCATCTCTCTTCTCCTTGATGCATCAAGCCTCAATAAATGCCTCTGCTTTAGACATCTGGATCTCCTGAAGCATCTTCCATCAGCTCACAAGATTTCAGTCACATATCTTATCAGGCCAAACATTCAAGGGTTTGTAAATTTAGGTGATTTTAGTGATCACTGTTATTTAAAAAGAGCACAGACAATCACTGTGTACTGCTTAATTGGACATATACAGTAACCAACATTTGCTTCACCATCCTTAGCTCCGTCAAGACTGTGCCTAATCTGTATCACTCCGTATCTAAACCTGAATCTAGAACTTTGCATTAGAAATCTACTTTTGCCTGTTAGGCGTGGAAATGTCAAATAACATTAACTTATTCCTTCAAGTGGCGAGCGTTCCCATAGGGAGAGAGTGTAATCACAGCATCTGAAAATGTTCCACACTAACACATTTCAAAGCTGTCTGATAAAGCTTTCAGATAGTGATCTAGTGAACCCGCTTAATTAAATCTTGCCAACTTCTGACTCAGACCACTTTCATGTTCCATGATGTTGAAAATGGATTACGAGTGACCATAATGAATCCTTCCAGCCGCAGCCAAGTTAACATTACACCAGCAAGGTGTAATGTAGGGGAGCAGGGCTGTGTCTCTGATTAATCTCATTCATGGAAGTGTTAATTGAATTGTTCCAACTGCAGCCAATAATCTAACAACCTGAAAAAATCTCCTATCATCCTGTCTTGAACACCCATTTTACATTTATTACCAGGATGAGACTCTTTGCTCAGCACACTCACTTTCACTTATCTTTTACTAGCTGAAATGGCTTTCTCACACGTGTTGGTTTTGCAACCCAAAGGAAAATATCATAATTTGTCTTATTGGGAGCTGGTTACCTTCAGCTTTTCATATGAAAAGTGGAGAGTTCATCAGCGAGGAAGCCATTAGTCTTAAACTTGATAATGAGATCCCTCCCGGTAAATGGTTCTCGGTAAGGCTAACAAGAAATCTTCAGAAACAGGAGCAAAACTCTCACAAGTTTCCTCTCTGACTTTGTTTAGATGATAAATCTACTTGTCTCTCGGGTAAATGCGCTTTTGACGCACATTGAATCTCAATGATGGGGATTTGCATGAATGAAAAGCAATTTTGAGAAAACTTAAATGCAACATACACATGCACACAGCAACGGGAGTCTTTAAAACAGCTGGCAAAAGTTGATAAGAGTCATTTTGTACTTCAAAGTCCTTGTATATGAACTATTTTTTTAAGATCAGCAATTTGTTCTGAAAGCAAGCTGCAAAATGCCCATGGACATTGGCTTTGAAAAAGCAACTATTTTTGGAATGGCGCTGCAGTTTGTTGTCATTGTCGGAAAACAAACTCAAGGGGAAAGTGCTCCAATATGTCGCATCGCTGTAAATGATTCTGCTGTCTTGGGATATGCTAACCTTAGGGAATAACAGGCCTAAGCCACTTACTCGTTTAATTAAAGTGCTCAAGTGCCAATGTTTATTTATGAGATTGATTTCTTAAATGAAGATCTGAGAATAGCAAGACTAGGCTGATATTTATTCAATTTTAAAGAGAAAGACAGCAATGATGGATGTGAAAGCGACACACCTATCTGAGAACATAACATACAACATTTTCTTGAATAAGACATGCAGACAGATGCTTCTCCTATGTACAATATCTTTGTTTTTCAGCATTACAAAAGCAGCCTTTTGCTGACTCACAGGCTACAATGTTCATAGAAATCCCAGCAAACAACTCGACATCTGTGTAAAGTCAAATCAAATGGATTTACCATATAAATATTTACTTGTCTTGCACTGCAATCAAACTGTGCACGATGTAAATGTGGAGCAGTGCCCAGGAGAGTGATTTTGCTTGCATGTACTGCATATGTACTTATATTTTTTGGTGCAGTGTGGCACAGACCTACAGAAGGGCAAAGAGTTTAAAAATATCCCTGTCAAGTGGAAGAAATGGGCTTCGATCAAATCTTGTTTAAAGCTGCTACATATAGAAAATCCACTGCAAAAATCCTAGATTCATGTTGACAGTATTATATGACACTTGAGGCAAATGAACATTTAGCATGAAATATGCAGGACTGAATTACACAGAATAAAAAGTGCCAATAATATGAACTATTATGCTATGTTTCCTTCATTAAAAAACATATTTGTCATTGTACTAAAGTACTGCTTAACTAATGTCTATCTAAAATATGCAATGCCTCAAAATATCTGTGGCACTCACCCCCAACCTCCATTTGGTTAACTGAGGATGTAAATCTTTAAAAATGAGCCACAAATATATAGTTTCATTTTTTAAAAAGAGGCTCGGTATTTTTGTTAAAGAGCTGTCGTAGGTTTTTTTTTTTTTTTTTTAACGATCATTACTAAAACAGGAGTGAACAGTGAATTTATTGGACTATTTTGGATTAATACACATTTGGTAAACGTAGTATTTACTGCAACAGGACAGTGTTTGTGTTATTGATTATAAATAACTTCATTTCTTGTGTGTTTTTGAATAACAGCTGAGCTCTATCAACCACAGCACGTCTGGCTACAAAGAAGACTCTTGTCAGTATGATGAAATATTTGTTTTGAAATGTTGGGTTTTTTTTGGATGGGATTTTGATGGCAAAAAATATACAGTAATTAGTGCACACCTGACGGTAGCAGCTCATGGAAATATGCAACACAGCAGTAACAGTTGTTAACAATTCATTTGACAAATACTTTGCTTTATAGAAAGTTTAAGATCAAAACAGGTGGCTCAGTAATAACACACAGGCTTCACTCCAAAGACAGATAGCCACCATTTAAAAATGACAGCTACTCTATCTAGATGACTGATAGGACATAGTAACTGTTTCTGCTTTTAATAGATTCCTATTTTTCTGTGACAAGTATAGCTGGCAAGTGTTGATTGAAGTGTTGCTTATCCACTCACCGAGCTAAAACGGTTCTTGGCAGCTCTTTAGAGTTAACACAAGTGTTAGCAACGGTAGCATGAACTCCTATAAACACTGTAGAGTATGTAGTGCTAATGTTTTCACGTAGATTCACTATGTAGGTTGATACAATTAATAGAAACAAAATTACTGTGCTATTTGAAGAGTCAGCTCCTCTGTGGATTTTTGATTCTTAAGCTTCAACAGATAGAGAAGTGAACTTTTCATCTGCAGCATAAAGTAAGCATGATCCTGAATGCATCATGGAGAAGCAGCACTGAGCCAAGAATGATAGAAATAAAAATGGATGGTGATTTGTGAACATGAAACAATGTTCAGCTAAACTGCACTTCACAGTGCTGCTCTGGACAGATGTAAACCCATTTTTTGGAGTCTGTATTTTACTTCCTATCTCACTGTCCATGCGTCTCACAAATATAAACACTTTGTTTGTAGTAATTGAAAATTGTGCATGCATTCATATGCTACACACAATTATTCGCTAAGCGACCCAGGGTAACACTTTCTACCGTGATGCATTCCTCTCGTTTGAATCTGGAGGCTCAGTTTATTGTGTGCCATGTGCCATTTTCTCCCAAAATCTCTTCAGAGTCGTATCTACAATCCATGAAATGAACAAAATGGCTCAGAAAATAAAAGGATTACAATAAAATTACACCCAAATAGTCCTGATTGCTTGATGAGCATCTGTGGTGCCAATTTCAAGCCCTCAAAATCCATGTCATCTCTCTACTGTAATGAGCTCCATTAACTACCCCCTGCTATATTTCCCAAACCACCATCATGAGCTGCAGAATACCTTCTCCTTGATGTGGCAGTAAAGATGATAGATTCTCAAAAAAATGACCTCAATTTCACCATCACAGTCTGATGGTGCTGATTGGCGGTAAATACGAAGCTGAAGAGTCAAACAGTTAGAACTACCTCCATTTTTGTTTCCAGGCTTGTCCAAACACCTTCTTCCGTCCTGTTGCATTCATCTAGTTTACCAATGCTACATATACAGTATGTAGGACACTGGGAAAGAGCTGTCTCAAAACCTCACAGAACCTGAATCAGTGACTTAAGCACTGGTGTCTTCATTTAAATATTTGAGATGTAAAGAGGAGCTGAAACTGTTGTGGCAGATGCAATGTCCTGTCCTGTCCTGAAAATGCTTCACTGTAACTTCACTGGATTTATGATGAGGTTTCAAGTGAGGACCCCCATCTGGCTGATCTGGCTGGCCTATTTCTACCTGCACTCCACATGATTATGTTCCAGTTTCTTAATTGGCCAAATAAATCACTTTTTGTATCATAACTCTGCATGTGGTCTCCCTCTTTGTTGAGATGTTCGAGCCATGCGGTAACAACGCGCTGCAGTATGCAGAGCACTGTGACAACGCTCTACATAGTCACTGTGCGTACAGTATATGAGACAGAGGTGGGGAGCTGGAGGGTGTTTCAGTCGCAGGGAGGGAAACAGGGAGGATATGGGGCTGAGCAGAGACACCTAATGTCAGAGTGACAGGTGATAAAGATAAGCTTGTCAGGCTACTGGAGGCTCCCTCACTGCACCACTGCACACACCACACTTCTTGCTGACAGATACACGATGGAGCAGTGCAAGCCAGGGGAAAAAAACAAAACAAAAAAGGACCACTGTAATTTTCACCTTCTTCTGCTCCCCTCATCCATCGTTCCATCCCTCCCTCCCTCCTTCTGTTCCTCCCTTGCAATTAGCAGATGAGTGCATTCACTTGTTTTATCTAATTTCAGGGAAAAAAAGTAGTGCAGATACACAGTCCATCAGTGCAGCATTTTGCCCAGAACTAATGAAGTCTCATGCCTATTGAAATCGGTTACGTATGTTACCATGGCGATGGCGAGACCACCACAAAAGATCTGCTTTTGTTTCAAAGCATAACTGAGTCTGTGGTTGCCTCCTTAGGCCTGGAAAAACAGCTTGTTTCTCTCAGTGTCATACCATGTAACAGGCTGTGACACTGAGGCACTAATATATCTGTTTAATAAAAATTTACTGTTGCCAGGCAACATTAGATGAGAGCCTTCACTTATTATAAAGACACACAAGACAATTGATTAGAAGTGAATTGATTATGACAGAACTTCTCTATGGCTGGCTGATGTGTACATTCTGCTCTTCTTACACAACATACGAAAACGACCTTTTACTGGCTAAACTGATGCTTATCACTGCTGTAGTTAAGAATGCGTGACTGGTAATGGCACTGAAAATGAGCACTGCATGTGCTATTTAAAAGTTCTCACTGGGAATGTTGTTTCCCTGCCTGATTTACTATATATATGCACATGCATGTGTGCTTCAAAGCCTGGATTGATTGTGGCCAGCTGATATACAGTGGTCATCGCTGGCTATCAGAAGAGAAAGGTCACTGTCGTCCATCAGCTGCAGTCTGAGACACCTGGCCAATACAATGCATTAAAAAACATGGCTCGGCCACATCGCTCTGCCGAGAGCGAGAAAGAGAAGATCTATTGACTTGAATTGGTTGACATGCTGGTTTCAGGGGTTATGTACAGGCTTTATGGTATCAGAGTGGGAAGAGAAAAAAATCAATACGGGCCTGTATCAAAGGCCCATAGGTTCTAATATATTATGTTGAAAGCACCAGGAGCACTTCCTCGATGAATTTTTAAGATGTTTTTAACTCATTCTTCAAGTGCACAAGTTGCAGTGAACAGGCTGTCTAGACTAGATGGACTCGAATTTTTCATATAGTGCACTAAAATATATCTATAATTAATGAGGGAACAAGTAAATGCAGTAAGTGCAAGTTTTATATTATTGCTGTTGCACTTTTGTTTGTTGTTTTTTTCTTTGGTCAAGCCGGGAAATAAAGCATCACTCTGGGCTTAATACAATCCAAAAACAGTTTTCACTGCTGGAGAAAAACGGCAGAAGGCACCACTGATGTTTAAGTTCAGACTTCTTTGTACAGAAACCTTTTCATCAAGCAGATGCTCGGTCCGAACTGAAACTAAATCCTGCCTCTGTTCGCTTGAACGAGATTTCAGCCAAGGTACAGTGCTTCTTCGAGCACGAGGCACCGGCAGCACAAAGACAAAAAAAGAAAAATGAACACAAATTAAAGTGGTGACAGCTGCGGAGTTGCTGTTAGTGGATGTGTGCATGTGGGAGGAAGGGAATGGTGTGTAAATGAATTGCTGTATGCTTAATTAACACAAAATCCCTTTGTCTTCGGGCTCTGACCAGGGCAATTTGTGGGTGTTAAGCTGAAAATGTGGGGAAATGATTAATTAAGTAGCCCAAATGAAAATGAGAGGAAATTGTCCTTTTTTGACATTAAAAAGGGGAAGTGTGAGCTTCTAGGCCTCACGCGAAAGAGGAGAAATGGGGAGGAAAAACACTCTGACTTGTGGGGCGAAGGGGGAAAGGACGGACAGTGTACTCACCTCCAAATGACTGAGACCAAAGGCCAGGCTATAACAGCTCTAATTACACTCTGGAAATTGCAGTCATTGTGCAGTAAATAAAAGAGGCAACAAGGTCAGTGTATATATGTGTGTGTGTGTGTGTGTGTGTGTGTGTGTGTGTGTGTGTGTGTGTGTGTGTGTGTGTGTGTGTGTCTGTGTGTGTCTGTGTGTGTGTGTGTGTCCTGTGGTTTTCCAGAGGACAAGCTGGAGCAGCAGCATGCACTTTTTACTCAATACAAGGACCCATGTCGCCTGGGGCCAGGGGAGGACAAACCATGGGCTCTGGGTAACAACATGCACACACACACAAACATACATACACACATGTTCTGACATCACTTACACTATCGTCCCTTATGCACATTAACATCTAATACATGTATTCACAGATGAAAACGTCCAGAAAATACACATCAACACCACAAACTAATCCTCAACAAATGATGTTCTACTACATTATGATTTGCAGATGTTGGAAATCTGGTGATCTATACAGTGCATGCAGAGCAGATCAGACTATAATCTGGCTCTGTCTGGCTAAATCAGGATGCACCCACTGTGTGAATTAAAATACACCCAGTACAGCGTCCTGATACATGGGCATTAGTGACGTAAAGACTGGAGGGTTTTGGTCTGGATATGAAGCGTTATTTAGGCCAGCGGTATTTTAGGGACAGTGTGGGCAGGGCAGAGTAAAAGGGCTCATTTAGAGAAGGGCTTATTTATTTGTTCAGGGACGTTTTGTGAGGCGGAGCCAGGGGAACACATCACGTTTGGTCGCTGTTAAAGGAGGGGAAGAAGGAGGAAAAGAAGAAGAATAGATCAATGAATCAATAAAAGAGCAGGAAGGAGGATTATCCCATTTCATAAAGCTTATCCAAAGAAGATTAGACCTAAATGAATAAAATAGCGAGCCAAAACAGACAGACAGCGAGCCAGGGTGCCAGCTATTCAGAGCTTCACATATTCAGAGTGTGTCGACAGATTTCATGAAATGTGCTGAACTCTGAAGGCTCCAGGAATCTTCCTGTGCCGCCACCCTGCCAACCAAACGCACAGGCAACCTACAGAGCTTGCTCTGCGCTTAAATCACAGAGAATTATGGCAAGACTGGGACCATGTGATGGTCAACAAGACTAGATCAGAACCCAGTATCTGACTGATCAGTACGTGATCAATGTGACAAATCGAGGATACGGTTGAAAACTGTTGGGGAACGAGCAAGTTAAAGACAACGGCTGTGCTGTGATCTCCGATATATTTACTGTAAAATGATCAGTCAGAGAGAAAGTTAGAGGATCATTCATGTCTGGGTCAGCTGCTGTGTGGTC
>JBBMJY010000017.1:4955149-5040916 GCA_037833715.1 Toxotes lorentzi
TGTGTGTGTGTGTGTGTGTGTGTGTGTGTGTGTGTGTGTGTGTGTGTGTGTGTGTCTGTGTGTGTCTGTGTGTGTGTCTGTGTGTGTGTCTGTGTCTGTGTGTTTTTGAGAGTGTGTGAGGAGGAGACAGAGATAGAGAGGGACTGCAGGCTTTCTCTACTGTACGTGGGGGTTCCCATAAATCTAATTTTCTTTCAATTATGCACACACAAATTAAGGCAGAGGTGATAAAAACCCTGTGAGTTGAATTTGAAATGATGAGAGGACCATTAGGAAGTCCGTGTTATATGGCCTGTGGGGGATATGAAACTGCACGGTTATGAGCCAGCAAATAGACTCATCCCATTCAGAGCTCATTCAAGCCGCATCTTATCCACACCAGTCTATTTACAGCGTGTCAAATGCTTGAAGGCACTTTGATTTCGCCTTGATGGGCTGGTTGGTTGGAAAGTGGATGTTAGAGAAGTTTGACAGATGCAAAAGGAAGATTGATGCTACTTCAAAGTCGCGTTGGAAGCTGTTTATTGGACTGGGAGATAGCACTAGTTAAATCAGCCATCTTTGAAGTTGTGCAATGAGTGTAGGTGGATGGACAAAAGTGTGTGTGTCCCTCTGTGTGTGAGACAGAGAGGAAGGAGAGCTATATCACACTGTTATAGGTAAGGAAGAATAAAGTGAACAATTGTTTAAATGATAATTGTGGCTTATTACATTACATTACATCGTGTGGGTGTGGTTTGATCCAATTTGATTGACAGGAGTCTGGCATCCTAATCAAACAATGCATTCTGATTCACATATAGCCACTTCCTGACCGGTGCAGTAGATCTACGCAGGGGTTAAAGTGGGTCGATGCAGATTACACCTTTGGTTAATAAGTAAGTAAATGTGATTGGCAGTTTCATACATAATAATGTGGGCTGCTGTACCATGGATTTAAAATCCATGAGCTTTTTACCAGCCCTCTCTGTGTGAGAAAAATCCACCTAACATACCTCATTTTAATTACAACAGGTTTAACCATAAAGCTATCTATATACATAGGTAAAGACACAAGCGATTACTGAACATGTGCACGTGTTCACATCCACACAAAGCGCACACACACCTTCCTATAGAGCTGCAGCAGGTTGCCTCGCCAGATTGATCTGTGCGATCAGCCAAGATAGCCGGGAGTGCTGGCCACATCTATTCACTGAATAAGTGCTAGGACAAGCTGTTCTTTCAGGGGCCAGCCGGGCAACAATAGGCCCTCTAATAGCTCCGGTTTGTCTCAGTTAAGAACAACAGCCTCCCCCGTCTTTTTCCGCTGCGTGCACACATACACACACCTCTTACTTTGCACCTCTCTGCCCGTTGCTGTGTTGACCAAATAACTCCTCAATCTCTGTGTTTGGTTTCTTTCTCAGTGGCTGACTTCTGTGTCATTTTTCTTTTTCCTTCATTTCATCACCGGGAGAATCAAGGGCCAAACTGCTCTTTTCTCTGAATGATCCTGACCTCTGACCCCCCTGTGCAGGTGGGCAAGTGAGTGGGGGCAAAAGATTATTTCCATCATTACGGTGTGTTTCTCTGAAAAGCATGACGTATGATGGCTGATGAGTAAACATGAAAATACCAGTAAAAGACACAATTTAATAGAACTGGCCTCTGTGCCTGCACTTTGTCTATACTATAACAATACCCAAGGAATGAGAAACTAGAACCTTCACCAAGGCCAAACAATCCCACACACGTCTGTCTAGCTCATACAATAGAAAAATAAAGGGAAAAAATAATGGTGAATGGTAAATGTACTCCATTTAGATAGCACTTTTCTAGTCTTATCGACCACCCAAGGCGCTTTACACTGCAAGCCACATTCACCCATTATGCACACATCATACAGCCCTTTTTTTTTTTTTTTTTACTAACACACCTACTCACACACTGATGATACATCGGGGGCAACCTGGGGTCCAGTATCTTGCCCAAAGACACTTTGGCATGCAAACTTCCCCTCAGCTCTACTGAGCCTATTAGCATCTTAAACAAATATCCATCTACGAATGAATGAAGTGACAATGAACTGATGTTGCAGTTGACGAGACTATGCAAAGGCCACAAAACCCTGCAGTAATTATGATTAAGTGCATACATGCCCCTGTATACATGTTAACATATTCAAGTTGTGTTTACAATGGGCATGTGGGCTTCTGCTAATGTAATACATTATTGATTAGTGTTCACAAAGGCCTGAGCCTCCACCACAGGGCCACCGCGGTGCCTAACTGGATTACTGCAGACAGGATATGACATTTCCATGCTGCAACTCACAAACAGAATAACTGAGCATCACATATGGTGGAAACACACTAATTGACAGAAGATGCAGTCTACTTTTTTTTTTTCCCCTCATGCTGCAGAGATTTTCAAGGAGATGGTTTTCACTGCGGTATGAAGTAGGCTAAAAGTAGGACGCAGCAGGCATGATGAGCAGAGGAGAGAAAAATAGACAAACAAACCAATTACATGATTCACTTGTACAGAGAGGTAAGAATAAGCACCATCTACGACCCATTATCACTCTGTTGTGTGTCCTCATTTTTATTTTTGCAGTGCATTTGATAGAAAACAGGATGATGGCACTTCTGTTTAATTCAAAGTTAATGGTTCAATCAGTAATTTTAGATCATTACACATCTAAAATATATGCCAAATGTTCTATTAGCATTTCCTGTTTTAACTGTACACCTGGATGTACAAAACAACTCTGATAATGAAGAAAACTTTTAAAAAAGTGATGATTGTCAGAAAAGTTCTGGAGTAAAAACAAATCTTTTTATTTTTCAAGCAGATTTTATTAAATTAATTTAATTTAAATAATGCAATTTGGTTCAATCGGGTGTTAAATGTTAAACAAGTGCAGTTTTTAAAACATTACTGACATAAACAAAGTTACAGCATCAGAAAACTTTAATAACTAGATTTAGATGTTGTCTAATGTTGAGACACGGATCACAGATTGTGTCTTTAATGTACTGTCCTGGCCTTTTATGTCTTTTGATCTAGTGAAAAATCTATACCTCCATAAGCTACTGCGCATTATTGGATGAACTCAGCCTTCCTTCATCCACTTTCAGCTCCTCAGTCGATATGCTAACAAAAGCACAAGCCTTGCGTTTAGGTGTCAATCACATGTGCACAAACATACTGCTGGAGCCACATGAGGCCGTTCTCCTGGGAATAATCTGGGCTCTTCCATCACTATTCCAGTTGTTGACTTTGGATGTAACACCGGGTTGTCATTACCTCACCAGTGCAGCTCTTCCCTGCCTCTTTCCCTCCATCTAGCTGCATGTAGAGCCCAGCTAAGTGGCCACTTGACACTCATTCCTCTGACAATGTTGTGTTTATGGGGACATCCATTATTCTCTGTGCTGATGAAACACAGCTATCCTCTCTGTGGGCCAAGAGAAGCATGACTGTCACTATACCCAAATGACTTCAACTTGTATGCAAGAAAATCGATATATAAATATCTATCACCCCCACGCATGATGGAGCTTTGCAAGCTTGTGTCTATTATAAACCCAATTTGCATTCATTACATGAATACTGACCTGTTTTTAAAGCAAGCCTTGCATATGTCCACCACAATTTTTAACTTATCTCAAGTCAAGTCAGTTTTATTTATATAGCACCAAGTCGTGACCGAAGTTCTCTCCTCTCCTCCTACTTTTCATATAAAACACTTCTTATAATATTACTTACAGACTCGACATTCCCCCATGAGTTAGCACTTGGTGACAGTGGCAAGGAAAAATTCTTTTAACAGGTAGCAATCTTTTTTCTTATCTTCATTTTGATGTCACTGTTAGTATTGCATGTAATACAGCTGTAAACAGAGACCACTGGCAAAACTTTTCTTGCAGTGGCACAAACGATGTTCCGATATTCAAAATATGGCTATTTGTAGAAAAGGCACTGTATTCCTGAACTATCACAGGAGATAACCCACACACAAACGCACTGATTATGGAACTGCGGTTGTTGCATTTAGAAATGTTTAGCAGCCAAGTGAAATATCACAGCGTCTTTCAATGCACCGACAGTCACTGCTTGCGACTGAATTACCCCACACTGAAGTCTGCAAGTGGATTTTCATGAAGCTCTGAAATGAAAGTAGTAAAAATGGCTGGAAAGACAGAAGTCCATCTAAAAACTTGCTTATTCTATGCTTTGGAAAATGGGTGACTGTAAAGCACGCTATATGCAATTTGTAGTTAATGGTCTAAGACATGTAAAACTGCTGGCATGTTCTTGTAAATAACATGAGCCCACACACAGACTGAAGTGCCTGCACTTATTTGTGTACGCTGCACACAATTCTGGATCATTTCACCATAAGAAAGAGCCTCAGCACAGCTACAATCATCGCCCAGCGAGGATAAACACAGACAGGTGTGCACTTACATTGTCCTTCACTGTAACTTAACTCATAATATAACTCGCTGTATTATCTGTGGCTTGGTAAAGCAAAAGCTGCACACACTGCAATCCTGTTTCAAATAACAGCAACAAGGCCACTGGAGCAGCATGAGTGTGCTGGTGAAGGCCGACGAAGAAAGGTGAGAATACTTTAATGGCTCCCGAGCATCTTTCAGGCCCTCCCAGCTGTGTTTTCTCCTCTGTAGAATAAAGACATACAGGTGCTCACTGATACTTAAAGCTACATAGCTGCTAACAACATGTGGGCAAAGCTGACACCCTTGACTCTCAACCATGGACAGATTATGAAACAATGGGCCCCTGGGCACAAACAAGCAAAAGGGCTGTTTCATGTCTCCTTGCTGTTGCTTTTAGTCCCTTTGCCAATTTGTGGTTGTTTTGGGTTTCTTTGTGTTGTCTGGCTTCTCTTTGTGGCCATTTTACATCTCTTGCTGTATTTTTGTGTCTCTGAGGTTGTTTTACATCTCTTTGCTGCTGTTTTGTGTCTTTCTGTGGCCTGTTTGTGTCACTTTGTGGTCATTTATATCACGCTGTAGTCATCTCAGGGGATCAGGGCCCTTCACCCCTTGGAACTCTGGGATTATGGCCCCTTCAATGATCAATCCATGCTTTTGCTACATTGACTCATATCAGTGACTAAGATTAAATTAATGTTAACACTGGAGAACGTGCACTTTTGTCTCTTTAACTTGCTGCAGGCGTCAACTCAACAAGAAATTACATTTATAAAACAATTACAGTCCCACAACTGCTGTAACACTCATTTCCTCCATGTCAAAGAAGCAAAAACAATACGTATCCGCATCTCAGTTTGCATTACAAAATTATAATAGCTTAAGAGAAGATGGTAAAATGAAAATCTAACCGGCAGGCTTCGCTCTCACACGCCCTATTGAGAGCCCATTACACTGTAATCCTGGATATGGGCTCTGACATCTCCGCTACCAGCATACGTGGGTGGAAAGGAACAAGTGAACAAAGGACAATGCAGCTTGTAATCCCGTTAAAGGATTAAGGGCTCGAGCACACACACTTGCGCATGCACACACAAAAGACATGCACATTTTGTTTGGGAGCATCCCCCTGACTTACCCTTGTTCATTAACCCCAACACTCAGGCTTAATACTATTACACAAACAACCCTAAAGTCCTGTAACCTCAAATCGACCTTAATTCTCAACCTGAGCAGGAAGCAGCTGATTTCAAAGAGTCGACCAAGAAAAGTCTTTTGAAGGGCTTTTCTCATCTTGGACATGACTCATATCTAAAGGGATAAAACTACAGAAAGCTCTTATTTTCTCACAAAAACACACAAACTAGTTTGAGCCTTCAGGCTACGTACTTCAATTGTGGATGAACTCAGGGATGTTTAATCAAATTTGTGGAAAGGTATTGTACAACAATCAGCAAACAGGTGACACGGAGATACTGTCAAAGCACAACCACAAGATGAAAAATCACAGGAGGCCTGCAAGTCCTTGTTCTCCAAAAGATGTAACGATGTCCAGGACGATATGAATAAAAACTAGGTGGGATCAATACCGTGGTTCTAACACTGCTCTCCGGTGGTGAGTTTGCTAATGAAGCAAACTTGAAGCGAACAACAGTGCAGAATGGAGTTCCTGATGCCTGAGGCAACAAAAAAATGAACCTTTTGAAAGGCTGCGGTGTTGTTTTGACGAGTTATGTGGCATTTGTGACATTGCCGGGGGCAGGCCTTCTTGAACTACAGCTCCCGTCAGTGCAGACGCCCAGCCATTTTGGATTCAGTTTAGTTCAGCGGTTCCAAGGATTTCCCATTTTGCAAAGATGCTTAGCTCACGCCTGCCTCATGTTATACCTAATAGCCATGCGGTGAAATTCTTTGTAGGGTCTGCAGCTTGTAAATGCAGAATGAAGTGCTTGTTTGAATCAGATTCTCTCTTATTCATGGACTCAATATGTTAAGCGGGCAGCTTATCAATGCAGCCAAGAGCAGAACAAACTATTAATTATTTAAAGGCTATTTAGCCTGCATGTAGCCCTAATTTTGCTTTGCTAGTTATCGCACTGAGGAATTCAGGTCATTGCAGTCATCCTGAGCATTTGGCTTATTGTCTTCATTTCTTTTGATGTAAGATTTTTTATTTATTTATTTATTCGTAAATATCTTTTTTTTTTTTTTTCAATTCATTCAAATTTACCAAGCCAACATCTGCTGAGAAACTAACTAACACCCCACAGAAGCGGCATAGTTAAGCAACGTTTTGTCGCAGCTCAGGTTTGTTCATCTTACCTAATGATGTCAGCAGAAATGGAGCATCACCATTGGCCATCAGAAAACACACGAGTCAAGTTGGTCATGCAGAGAACATGGAAGATAAAAAGAGAATAAAAAAAGCTTATTAGTGGGGAAAACTATATTCTGTGTATTTCATGCATATTATTTTAGAAAACTGAACCAGAGAAATGAAGGAAGAGATGTGAACCGGGGACGCTGTGATCATTACCACCAGGGTGCCCCCTATGACTACACTTCATCAGAAAAGTGAGTACACTGTAGTTCCCCACTTTTTAACTGACTTCACTTTTGTCACTGACAGCAGCCAAATTTCTCTCCACTGAAACCAAAGAGCATCCAGTTTGCATCTGCTGATATAATGATTTACTGTAAATGCATCATTAATGCTGCTTAAACAGCAATGAATGGAAACAGTGGAAACAGTAATACAGGTAATTCCATAAAGATCTGTCACGTGAATGTTCAGACAGTTCAGACAAACATTACATTAGTGGTCTGCAGAGTCCATTTCAAATTCACTGTCACTGGAGCGTGTCCAACAAACTAGCTACAAATTAAAGCCTCACATCTTCTGCTTCCTGCTGCAATACAGCCTTTCCTTTCCTCAGACACATGCTGTGATTAATGCGATTCTGTTTGACTCCATTTTCACTCCAAAAAAAAACCCTAAAGACATCCCCAACATCATGAAAAAAAGATCATACAACACACAATTTGTCCTTCACCAGTGTAATATCCCCATAGCATATCTGCTTGTAAGTCTTTCGATATGATGTGAATTCCGCAAATGGTTCACTGTTGAAAAAAAAATTGCCAGTTTCAAAATAACATTTCCGAAGAATTATCCCTCTGAGGCCTCGTGTCACGTCTCTTTTTCATTTTCATCACCATTATTTCACCCAGCTGTAGTTTTCAGAATGACATCAATCATGGGACAAATTCAGCACACATTACTTTCCAATAACCTCAAAGTGGAGGCTGACATCGAACACGGATTCTTGAGGAATGGACATTATTATACTGTGTCATCTGGATCGGGATTGGGGTGGGAAAATCAAGCCTTGGGGTCGTGTGAGAGTCAGGAGAAATTTATATCTGCTCCATCATAGTCATTTTAGATGCCATAGCTGTCTCAGTGCAGGGTGATGTGCCTGATTATTTCTTTGACATACAGTAAATCCAGGTAATCAGTTTAACATAGGCCTGCTGTCACTATCTGCTGCTGTATTTAAGTTAGCACTGCAACGGGTCAGCTGTGTCACTGTTCACATAGAAATGATCAGAACCATCCATGAGATCACTATTGTGTCAACACTACTGTTTGGGCAACTTTGCTTTCGGTTTTAAAAATGAGAATTTAAATAACATACTTTTCCAAGCCTGATAATTGTTTAAATTTTAGTATGAAAGCTATGAAGTTTGGTGAAACTGATGGAGCAGGACTACGGTAGACATCTACACAGCAAGTGCAAGACGAATAATGGACTATGGACCACACACGTCCCTCCACATATACATTCAGTGCCATACAACTGTGTGCACTTCAGCTCAATACGGTTTAAAATTATGCACATAATAAATCAGCCTAATTAAGAGCAGATCCTCCTGCTCTCTTGTCTTCTCGCCTCACTTAGCTTTACTCTGCTGCTGCTATGCATCCTCTGGATGTCTCCGTTTAAATCCTAACATTGTGTCAAAATGATTCAAATTTAAAGACAGTGAGTACTAAAATGTCCAACTGGGGAATTTGTTTTATTCCTACATTAACAATAAATTGTGTCTTTCAAGGACATTAGACTAGAATACTAGAATCAGTGGAGTTTAATCAGTTAAACCAGTGGTCCAATGGGACCACAATTAAACTGCAGAATAACCCAGCCAGTTGATTTAATGATTATTTTCTCTGTTAACTGTTTCATCTATAAAATGTTAAGGTTTAAGGTGATGTCTTCATCATTTTTTTCACCTGAAACCCAACAATATCAGCTAGAATTAGAAGGTTAAAGGCTAAAGGTTCAGGAGGACCTACAAAAGTCAAGGATGAGTGTTTATATGGAATTTAACTGGAGTACTGCAAAGGATTATCACTTCAACCCTTGGCAGAAAGGAACAGGGAGATCATATTTAACGCTGGGATAATTTTCCTACCCTCAGCTAACATTTGCCTTCTCTCAGTGTCGACTGGAGTCCTGACTGAGACACCACCAGCTCCAACTTATAGCTGTGATCCCTCATTGCTCGTCAGCCCAAGCAAAACCACATGTCAAAAAAAAAAAAAAATCTGAAATGATGCTTCCTTTCACCATTGACTCCACTTCTTGACAGGATAAAGCCAAGGATGTAAGCCCCACTTCAAAGTGCGGTGTAAGGGGTGCAAGCTTTACATTCTGTTAATCTGACCTGTGGGTAACGCTTTAGCCACTAGCTCTAATGTTAATCCTTTGACTGCGCTGCTCTTCCATCCAGCTCCCGCTCTGCACTACACAGTCCACAGATCCTGGAGTCAAAGGGATGCTGAACCCCTGAGACATTTTAAGTCGGCTTTTTGTTGTTTCAAAACAAAGTCAAACACAGACTCGCTTGTCTCTTCAAGATGTAATCAGGGTAAGAATTCACCAAAGAGCCTTTATTTTCAAAGACAGATTGCCCTGGAGATGTGTAGGTTTAGGAAGAACTACAGGCACTCCACATGCACAGTGGGGCGTCAGCTGCTTGCACTCTGTCACAACAGCCACTCCGACACTTTCTGCTAATCGCCGAGTGTTAGAAAACAGCCAAGGAAAGCCAGACGGAGAATGTCTGGCTGGGCTGACCTCATCAGCGTCCACTATCTTCACAACAAGAATTGATTTCTAATAGGCTTTGCCCTCTTGACAGCTTTAACTGGTTTATTTGTTTGCTTTACCAAGCAACAGAACAGACACTCACGGTCTGAATCTGCAGCAAAACAGATAATCCACAATGCCACACTGTGAAACAGGAGTTTGACATTTTGGGAAAGCCTGATACCACTCTCATGTCTATACGCTGAGTGTGAAGCTATTGGCCAGGAGATGGTTAGGTTAATGTCCAACTGCCTCTTGAAATCCGTGTTGAAAGTGCAAATATGTCAGAACTCATTATTTCTTAAAATAACTCCAAAGCAGGCTGCTTCGCGATGTCGTTTATCCAAATTACAAACCAGCTAGTCCACACGAACAACTCCATGCAGCGATGTTGACGTGCTCCAACAGTCTTTTTGTGCGTAATCCCTGAAGTGTCATCGATGATACATGTAAGCTCTGTTCACCAACTTACTTGTACTGCTGCTGGCTCAATGCTTACACATGAATGTTTTATAATTTCACAGCAGCTGTAAAGCCTGATATTCCACTGTATCATTTTCAGTACTCTAAATGACCTCAATTCCTGAAGGGCCTGGGTTTTTTAACATACTGTACATGCCCACAGTCATGGTATTTACAATCTTCCTCTCTTGCCCACATGCGCGCACACACACACACACACACAGTGCTAATGTGGCTTGGCATTTGCTGTAAACATTTACCCAGAATTCATAGTAAACGTTGTGGCTGCTGTGGAAACCTACATAGACATCAAAGACAGTGGTGGAGCAGGACTTGAACATCTCGGTGAAGGATTCATTCCTGGTAATGGCCACACACACACACACACACACGCACAACTTGAATATTAATGCCTCTACGTGATAGATGTCAGTTTGCATCATGTAAAAAAGGACAGCACACACAAACATCCTTCTCCTTATAGCCTCTCTGCCACTATTAAAGAAGTCCAGGAGAGGCTGAGTGAAACCGTTCACTACTGAAGAAAGCACACAAGGGAGAAAAAAACAGCGTGTGCGAGTGGGCGGTGTTATCGGTTTTTGTTTATAGAGAGGATAGCTAATACCGGTTAATGAGATAGAAGGTAGCGGTTGTGTTGTTCAGGGACTTGGACGGTGTGACACCCAATAAAATTGCAGACAGGAAGGTGTTAGATGCAAACAAAGGATGCGAAATGTGAAACCGACAACTCAGTACATGAACCACTTCCAACTGTGTAGTCTGGGCAATTAGGAAGAGGCAGATTATGGGCCGGGACGTTGCAGATGGGTGAGAAATGAATAAAAAAATAAGAATAAAACAAACATAAATTGGCGGTTAATGATACGGCACTGTTCACATGTGATCTGTGTAGATGGGGGTCATTATCAGTCTGAAAGAGACAGTTATCATCAGGAGATGTTTCATCAAATGTCATGTCAGAAAAGGAAAGATATTCTGTATCCAAAGAGTTTGGAGGACGGTGTCTTCGTCATCTTCTTCCCTAAACTAAATGTTAAAGCCACTGTCCTTGCAAAGTAAATGTTTGCCACGCAAGAAATGAAAGCTCAACAGACATAGCAACAGCAACTCTGGCAGGTGGGGCTTGGCAATAGGTCCGTTCTGGGACTGCTCTGCATTTTTATGCATACCACAGCACATGACAGGAGTTTAATAGCCTGACTGTATCATGCAGGACACCTTAATGAAAGCATTTGCATGGATTATGTGTTTTTTATTCAAGTTTTTTCCTTTCATTTGTCCCTCCACGCATCACCACCAGCTGCTGTCCCCTCCTGAACTGCCATGTCTTAGCCTCACCCATGTCTCTGCATGCTCAGTGCCTTTCTAAGCAGGCGGCACGTGCTACAGCATCGCTCCCCTGGATAGCGGCTCCATTATAAACAGCCAATGACATTTCCTTAGCAGGGGCCTGGCATTTAGTTTGATAGATTTATTGACATTTGCGGTTTTATTTTATTTTTTTCTGCCAGCTTGCTGTGGCTCTTTAAGAAAACATCCACAGGTCTGACCTCAATTCAAACCCTCCAATGCAACACACACCCATGTTAATTCAGTCTGATTTTGTGTTCACGAGTTTAAAAAAGCAGCAACGTTGTGCGACTGTGAGGCGGGTAAGCCCAGAAAACACTGTGCCTGTGCTGCTGTGTGCATACTGAGATGCTGCTGCTGCTACTGCTGCTGCTGCTGTGTAGGTTTATAGATGCTTCAAAACCATTGACTCATAATTACAGCATATTTTGATTATGGTGAAAGCATAAAGTCAGAATGGAAGTTGTCTTTCAGAGAACGGGCCAACTTGAATAGTAATAAGCTGTGAATCTAATGGCCTCTGAAGAGGAGACACAGAGTCCATTAATTAGTTTCCTCGCTCTGTAACTTGAAATAAAGAGACACGAGGGGGAGATCTGAGGCGCTGATAGTTAATGTGGCAGAATTAGCCAACCAGGTTTGGGTAGGGTGTCTATGCACGAGCGTCTGTGTAATCCAACCACGGTAGGGGTTAGGTTTGGAAAAAGAGATGTCCTTAATGAGAGAGCAGCAGGCAAAGACACACACACACACACAAACACACATACATGCAAAACATCCTCTATCAGTGCTGCTGTCTCACCTCATCTTGCTCTGTGTTTCCTTCTGTCTATGTTTATTTGGAACCGGCCCCTTGAATCGGTCCCTGTGTAAAACGTCTCATCACACACTGCTGCTTGCTTTCACTTCCAGGGCGGAATTAAAGCAACAACTGGACATTTTACAGCATTTACTACTATATTTTACTATGTTGTATTTCTTCCATCAGGCCGCTGCCAAGTTACGGGGGTGGATGTTTCTACATTGGACCTTAGGTGACTCTAAAACAACTGCTGGCTCGCTCTGCTCCAGATGAGAAAAACAAAAGCTACCCTCAGTCTTGCAGGGATCCAGCATCACTCACTAGGTAAAAACTGAAAACGCTAACATGCCATTTTCCATTTGACATCAAACAGATACTTACATCCCGACATCATGACAAGAGCCAAGTGAGGAAAAGTACATTTGCAAAATGTCAGAGATGTCACTGAATCGTGCCTAATGAGCAATCTTTCACCTCTCATCCTCCGCCTTTTTTTCTGAATCTAAAATAGCCCATTCCTAGTCTGTTATCTCTGTCATGTTTACACAAAAACTCATATCAGATCTCTGAATGTGGAGTACGGCAGGACACACCGGGAAGGGATCCAACACGGAGAGGCAGAGCGTAACATGGTTGGACCCACTTCTTGCTTTAAATCCAAGCCACTTTCATTTGGCAAATTCGGATCTTAAACAGTTTAACATTCAGTCATCTTTCACGGTTTTACATATTAGGTCATGTTTCATGTTACAGTGGAATGAAGTGACAACTTTGCAATGCTAACAGGTATTTGAAGGTTAAAGGAGACTGGCAGCGATGTACCACCATGGCCCATGTGTATGTAAAGGATAACGAGCCCCTGGAGTGTGGAAGGGGGATTGTTCTGCAGTAATAAAGTAGGGCTGGAGCAGGAGATGGATGAAAACGACAGTACGGAGAAAGAAAGACAGAGCTAATAAAACCTGAATTAGTGCACGCTGGGAGGATGACAAGACAACAAACCCAGAAACGGTGCACCAATAAAAAGGAGGAAAATTAAAGACGGACGACGACAGAAAGCAAACAGGAGCAAATAGCTGACAATAACTGATGCAGGAGGGGAAATTAAACAAAAGACGTGAGGGACAAACAAGAGAGAAAACAGGGGACAGGTTGTGGGTAAGAGGGAAGGCAGGGATAATATTAGAAACAGGTCAGTGAACATCATTCCTCTCCCTCCTTCCCTCCCCCCCCTTACACCACAGGCAGTTATGCTGTCAAACCAAACTCCAGCAGATCTCTGTCTTTTTTTTGTCTTCCTTCTCTCTGTCTGTGCCCCTTTCTTCTTCCCTGTCCATCTTCCTCCTCACTATTTCTTTTCTCATTTCTCTTTCTACTTCTTCCCTGGCCCACCTCCCCGTCATTCTCTCTACATCAGCCTCTCCCTCGTGAGCTGTGAATATCAAAGAAGCTCTGTCCTGGCACCCTGCCTGTACCTGCCCACCAAACTGCTTCCTCTGTGGCCAACTTCATGCTGCCTAAGCAGCCATACTGCTCAGATGTGCCCCCACGCCAAGGTCAAGTTGATCCCCCAGACACAGAAACTACAAACACTGAAAAGCTCAAGTCTCTGTGATGAATCTCAAAGAACGGCTGAATCCATTAGCATATAAAATAACAGAAAATATAAAAGAGCGCTCATAACAGTTTCTCAGAACAGTCCAAAACCACTACAACTATCTAGCTACCACTAATCACACAGATGAGAATATATGTTGTATTCGTGATGTGGTTGAACAGAGCAGGAGATTATGTTGAATGATCCGTCTGTGTATGTGCTCATATACAGAGACCAATCTTCACAACATAGCTAAGAAGGTCAGTGCTTCACATCTAATTACAAATCTTGCCTCAGCCCTCTGCTTCCTTTGTCATCCGCGGTGACCGTCACATCTGCTTTAGTAGCTAATGAAAACCGCGCCACGACCGTGAAAGGTTTACAGTTGACCAGCCCTTCACCCGATCTTCTGCAACACCAACACGGAGAGTCCCCACATGAGTCATCCTAACATCCTTTCCACATCTGCTGTTAGTGTGTCGCACTACTCCTACTCCGTATTTGGAACACTTAATTGCACTTCATTACAGTTCAGGGAGATTTTGAACAGGTGTTGTGCAACTATCCTATCCCGATTGGAAATTACACTTTTCTCTCACCAAGGGGTATCAGTTGGATTTTTAACTGCCCAATATCAAGCTTAATATTCATAAAAAGAAGCAATATTGATCTCTCTGCGAGCTCAAATGGCTACCTGGTGCCTTGGAGAGAAGGTAAATCAGGCAAAATTTGAGCACAAAAAAAATCTGTGCTTTTCAAATCATGTCTGACATTTTTTCAGCTAAAACACAAAGATCCTTGGAAAAATACCGTTGTTGCCGTTTTAGAGGGAGGGGTTTGAAGGGAAGTAGGTTTTAATAACAAGATTGGGACTTTAATTTTGAAGAAAAAGAACAAGAACAAGAAATAATCAGTGTCCTTGTAAATCTTCTACTGTGGTACTTCTCAGCACAGGACTGGGCTGAAGTAAAAACCCACCCTTGTATGTACTTAGGCTGTTTTTACTTTGAAATGATCCATTCACCCAAAAAGCGGTTTTGTGATTATTTACTTCTACTTGAACTGAGGCATTGTATTCTGGTGTATTAAAGTTACAGTGGACGGAGGGATTTTAACTATTATTTTAGATAGCTGAACATTTTTCTGCTGTCAAATGACATTAAAGCTTTGCTGAAAGTATCTGAAATCCCAACATCTCCGTTTGGAGGGGTATAAAAATAAACGCACCACAGAAATGCAACTGGCAGTAATTTCTTCTAAAAATTTCTTTACTTGTTTATTGTTTTCTTTATCCCCTACTGCTCTGGCCCCATACCAGCAGAGAGATGCTATGTTTGTGTGAGAAATGGTTACGTGCAGATAAATGTAAACTAATCCCCCCGCAAACTCAGCTAAGCAGAGCTTTATCAGCAGCTATCATAAACACCTGTAATGATAACTGCCCTTCATCTGGAGAAAATTCCCTTATGAAGTCCAAAGCTTATTTCTCAAAAGCCTCACTCTCTGTTTGAGAGCTTGTGTTGGTTCAAAAACCATCACTTATCCTTATCGCCCCTTTAGGGAAGAGAATGCTTTCTCCCCTGGGGTGGAGAGGTTTCTCTGTCAGGTGAGATGCTAGATGGTATTTATCTTGTCATCGGAGATGGACAGGGGATTTATTTAAGGTGTTAAGGATGGCAGGATGGATGGAGGGCGGTGGTTGTTAAGGACGGCTGTCTCATGACTGGTTCATAAACAGCTAGACGGGATGTCCTCATTGTGGAAGGGCTGTTTAGCAATTTAATGTCTCACTGGCTCAGGATAAAAACACTAGTCGTGCAGCTGCATTTCACTGCTCTTTCATTTACTGAATAAATGTGTTGAATGAAGACTTGACTTGGAAGCAGCTCTTTGACAGTGTTTTAGGTCAATCTGAGTCTATTGTTAACTTTTCTCTTTTTGTTTTCCGTGTTTCCACCAAAATCTTTTCTATGTATAGAAGGAAATTATTACAGTTCCCTTCATAGTTTTTTCTATATTTGGTCAGCTATCTTTAGGACTGATTTTTTTTACCAGTAACATGAAACATGTTACGCAGTAATTTGATCCACTGAAAGTATTGATTAGAGCAGCTAATCGTTTAAAAAATGATCCTTTCATTTCTACATAAATTTGATGCCAGAGAAAAAAGCTATTGTTGGTGAAAAGAGTACAATTTTTTTCTCTCTCCACTCCAGATTTCTCTGTCTCCTTAGCTTTGATGTTTGCTTTTCCTTTAACAATGGCGAAAAAATATGTGTTGTCATTGGAGGCTGAACAGAGAAAAACTGCAGGCCATCTGCCAGTAGTGCAAAATCAGGTGAGCATCATGGACGGCGGTGTACTCTTTTCATGTTACAATTTCATACAAAGATCCTGGGATTCTTCCATCCTGAGGAGAGCATCAACTTTTATGATGTATATCACAGCGGGTTTACAAAGGAATGTAATAGAGGTATGTATTTTCCTCTCCGCAGGCAACACAAAAACAGATAACGATTTCACAGCAATTTAAACAAGCAAAATATACCAACCAGGGGAGAACCCTTGAAATCAGAAAGTAAAATGGATAAAACTGAAAATGCAATACAGCTCCACCCCGCTGTCTGTATCTGTTGATGTTGCTCTAATCATGCCGAGTGCTGTGTCAATGACGGGGTCACAGATGCTGTGACAAGCTAAGTTATTTTGGGCTTTCCACCAATCAACAGCTCAACACGCTGACCCCTTGTATTGCCAAGGCCTGGTGGGTATCGATCGGACCGCCTGCTGCTCCAGGTGTCCTTCCTCTCATCCACTGAGTCGTCTCAGCGCAGCTTGGGAAAGAGAAATTAACCCTGAGAGAATAAGTGAAAATGGCCCTCTGTGTTCTCTGGCTCCGGGTGGGCGTCCTCTTGCGGTGGAGGTTACATATCTTACTTTATCTGATTTTTGTCTTTTCCTTGTTTTATGGAAGAGCTCAGAGCGCAATCTATTCGTCTCTCTCGTCTGCTTTGTTTGCCCCCACAGAGCACAAACAAACAAACAAACACATGCTTATGCCATTATTACCATTTTGTCTTTGAGAGTAAATCCATATCTAAACTAATCACTTTTAAACAGCATTTTCAGCTGTGGTTAAATACGTAGAAAAGACATATTCACAATCATATTTTCTCTTTCGTCTGGTTTGAATATTACAAAGTGCAGGATCTTACTGTTACAGATGAAAACAAGGTGCCTCAGCAATAAGTGAAGTTAGGAATGATGCATTAGTTTTCTTTTATGGATAATTCTGTAATTTTATGTGATTTGATATTATTTCTGTATATTTTATGATCTTTATTTTAAAGATTTACATCACTAAGACCAAACAGGCTTAGGGCAGACAGGGTGGGGAAGTCAGAAAATATTGAGAGACAGACTAATGCTTTGTTGGTTCCGGTCTTTTTATGGGATTTGTTGGCAGTAAATATAGAACATCACCAGCATTATCCTTTAAGTCTGCTGCGTGGAAGATATTTTTATTTTTCCACCAGAGGACAATGACCCTCAGTAGCTAACAATCTCAACCTGCTCAGCCATGCACACCCACGCCTGAAAACCTGTGGTTTAACAAAAAGCTCTTATCATTAAGTCTTCTTAGTGCAAATTTTCTAGAGCTTTCAGATACAGCCTGAGGCACAGTCACGTTTTTAAAAAACAAATGCCCGTCAGAAACATGTACAGTGATTGTTTCATTACTCCCCTGCACTTGTGATGAACAATGCTGACATCTGAGTTACAAAAACTAAACAAAAACTAATATATAGAGTGATAACTACTGAATGTACATACATTGAAAGACTACTAAAGGACAAATGCCAGCCATAAACAGTGTGGGTTTAATAACTGAGGTTTATAACTTTCAGTATTTGTCTTTGTTCTAGTGAAAATGTCCCTTGCTGCACAGATATCTGCTTAAATTATTATAACGGCAACAAAATAAAAAATGATCTCTGGTCATTTGGCTAATTTATGTTCTCTGTACATTTTATACGACGAAAAATCTGAACAGAAACTAAATGAATGTGTTCTGAGGTAACCACTGATTACAGACACTTGTCACCTCAAGGTTATTCAGTGTGACTTGTTAGATGACCACAATTACTACGTCTTTATATTTTCTTGACTGGGAGACAAAGGAGCCATTCAGTCTACCCTCATTCTCTTCCAAGGTTGAACACTGAAAGAACCAACACTGCATCACCACTGAGAGCTAATCATTTATTTGTAGACAAACTGTTATAAGATGTAATTACACTGTACACTGACGAGAATAGTTCCACAGTATCACTGACAAAGCCTTCATTATGGCTGTTTTCAGCGGACTGACTCGTTTATTTGATTTGGGCATTGCAATGTGCACCACATTGTTCTGTCTACCAAGTAATTTATGACGGTGTCACACAAACAAAATCATCTGAAAGGCAAAACAGCTACTCAGCCGCGCCTGTTCTCCACGGGATGACACCTCATTTTGAAAATCCTAATTCTGACCTTCCTTGTAGGATTTTTTTGGTATTTTGTCTTTATCTTACTGTGGAGCTACTTGGGATGTCATCAGTGAAACAGATA
Source organism: Toxotes lorentzi (assembly GCA_037833715.1). NCBI lineage: Eukaryota > Metazoa > Chordata > Actinopteri > Toxotidae > Toxotes > Toxotes lorentzi. Next base: position 4,973,594 of record JBBMJY010000017.1, read on the forward strand.
TTTGAGAAGTCTACAAAAACCCTGGCCTAGTGAGAAAAAAAAGGAAACACAAGGCTGTTGGCTTAAATCTGACTGAGCGATAGTGTATGTCTGCATACGAGCATTGGCAGCAATTTCGCAGACGCACCGCTCTGGGTAGAATGCTTCCACCTACACCCTGCTTGTGAAATGAATAGCATCTGCAGGCTATTATGATAAAGAAAGGGAAATGAGGGGAGTAGCGAGAGTCACAGAGAAAGAGAGGAAATGTGAGCATGAGGAGCGAGTATGGGTGAAAACGCTCTGGCAAAGAGGGAATGACAAAAGAGAGAAGTGCGTGTATTCAAGAGAGGAGACAGGTAAAACTGAGACTTTTTTTCTTTGTTTTGTTTCCAACAGGTGTCTCTGCCACTGATCCCTGGGTGTGAGTGTGTGTGGTGGGACATCAGAGGGTGTATGAGAGCTTGGGCCTCCTTTAGCTACCCCAAATCCACTTAAAAATACCCCCCCCTGCTCAGTACCTAGCTACTCTCTTCCTGTTCATGCAGCTCCCTCGTGTTTTGTCTCATTCTATCCAAAACAGTTGTATACAATAACATGCACACACACCCAAGTGCACACACTGCTTTTTAGCAGGGTTTTATCCTTAATCCCCCCCCCTCTTTTAAAGCTTGTTTTCCAACTGTAAGCCCATGTGGTGTGGTTGGGATTCCACTGGCCCAGTCTCCCTGGTAGATAATATAACTAATCCTAGTAGAAAGACAAAGCGACAGAGAGAATGAAAGAATGAAAAGAAGTGAGAGCAAAGATTAGAGAGGAGGGGCCAAGCACCGCCACCGGCTAAGAAGCAGTAAAATAAAGAGAGGAGGGGAAGAGGAGGGGAAGAGGAGTAGACTTCGCTGGAGTGTGTTTGGCTACTGATACCTCACTAATGCCCCGACAATCCTCCCTGACTTGTAGTATCTACTCCCGGCGGACAGCACTGCAGAATATTGTAGCCACGCCACATTCAGACAAAATCTGTCTTTGAAAGTTATTAATACCTGTGGTTTATCTTATCAGTGTCATGTGTGACCCACAGATTTCTCTCTACTCTACATGTGTTACATTTTAAGGACCATTGCACTACTTTCAAATTAGCTGTGACAGATTGGAATAATTCACATCGGTTTAGCTGATTCTTTATTATGGTCTTCCTATTTCTTCACATGCTGTTCTCAGAGTCAGAGTTACACTTTATGTGTTGCTGCTTTCTTGGCTGGGACACTACTGTGAAAGAGATTTTAAAGTTGTTATCATTACAAAATAAGAATGGTTTCAAAATGGTACCATGCTCACATTTAAGATCCCCCACTGCTAATGCTGCGACTACCTGCTCATATAGTACCTGTAGAGAGCCTTGTGCTTGGTGTTTCCTGTTCAGGGGAGACGAGGACAGAGCCAAGCATGAGCATAGTACATAATCTGATAATCTGTATATAATCTAAATAATACACTACATATCTGTATATATATTTAAAAAAAGGCCTAATTCAAGGTCACCTGTATCTTTAATTTAAGAACTTGAGTTAAGCTTATCTTCCCATTATACTATTTCAAAGCTCAAGGATTAACTTTCATATTTAAGTATTAAAAATGATCTTAATATAACTGGTCTTCTATACTTCAAATAAATTCCAATTACTGACTGCTAGCAAACAGAATTTCAGTGTAATTAAAACTGTAATTGGAATTTGCCTCAAGGAGAAAAATCAGACACCTTGAAAAGCCACATCAACCAGCAGACAGGGAAACAGGTGCTATCCCAGCATTTCACCTGTGGTGGATTTATACCAGCTTTGTGGCTTTCTGCTGCCATGTGTGTCCTTGTGTGCATTCAGCCTAGATTAAAGCCTTTATTCCAACTCCTGGGACACCAGGCAAACATTTGGCTCCATCTGTGAAAGATGACCGTGACTTTATGATGGTCATTTTAATACAGAACTGTGCCATATATACTATATTATATCAGCCCTCCTGTTCCCCATTGGTTTAAAATCAATGCTTTATCTGCCAGTGATAGTTAATATACACGAGTAGAGGCATATAAGCATGGAGCTCTTTAATTAAACTAAGTGCATGTTTTCTAATGATAATTCCATACAGTAGAAAGAAAGGTAGAGAAAGAAGTTGCTGGGTAACGCTGCAGGTCATGTTTGTGCCACTCTAAGTTTAACCTTAACATGTATGAATGCACACTTAAAAGCAGTATAACAAGAGCACACTGATCTAAGACTGTTCTTTTGCTTGACTGATCAAAACAATCCTGGCAAGTGAGCAGAGGAGGACAAACACAGCAGCCTCGCGTGAGTGGAAGGCAAAAGGACTGATGCCGTCCCTGGCTCTGTGGTTAAAAATGGTCCCAGCTGGCAACACCCCTCTCTCCCACATCAGCCTAGATGTGTTATTGATTTATGTTTTTGCTTCACGGCAGCAATCTCTAAGAAAGTGGAACTGTTCGGAAATTCTGGTAGACTGCGTGGGGATCAGAGGCTATGTGTCAGCGTGTATATTTGTTGTGAGAGCCACTGTGTGTGTGTGTGTGTGTGTACATGTGTAGATGGGAGGGCAGGGGTATTAACAGGTTAGTGTGCTCTAAACAGACAGAGCCATTCACAATCGCTGGTGATATGGCAGCACTGCCTAAAAAGCCTAATGGTAAGGTTTCCCTTTGGTTCCAAATGGGAGATTTTCTGGTGAATTTGACACAATTAGAAATGCACTTTTTTATTTATTTATTTATTTTTTTGTTGACCAAGTGCTCAGAATGAGTCTCTGTGTGTCTGGCTGGCAGGAGCAGAACAACTGGGGTCTTGTGATGAATGGAGGGAGAGGGTTTCTATGCAACAGTCGGGACTTGATGGTAGCTTAATCAGCTCATTCTTCCCCGCCACAGATGCAACTTATTAAAATGATTACAATTCCTGTAAGTGACACATCTGTGCAGCTGAGGCAGAGAAATAAAAGTCATTCCAGGGAAACGGTTATGTTCAAGCACTATAATGATTACTGCAAATGCCAGGGGATTCATGGTGGGTCCCATGTCTTTTTATGCAAACAGGTCTTTTCCCATCCTACGATGTCATGTTTGATCTTTGCTAATGCTGCTTTGTCATCACTTTTGGCTCCAGATTGCTTTGATACATTTGATAATTAGCAGACTAGTCAGATAATGATAATTATTGGTTGCAGCCCTACTTCAGTGTGTTGCACAATCATTTAAGCAGAACAGACATAAAACATGAATCTTATATCACTGCTTAACTGCTCTTTATAAGCTCTTCATTTGTTTTCCATATAGAATCTACAAGTAACTAGCAGCTGTCAAATAAATGTAGTGGTATAAAAAGTAATAGAGCAGATGTAATACTCAAGAAAAGTACATTTACTTATATATAATATTTCAGTCCTAAGTAAACATATTACCCAGATACAGTAAATTCTGAAATTTAAAAAGGAGAGAAATTCAGGAGTGAGAGGGTCAGACCACCAAAGACAATGAAAACTAAGCCAAATGAAAGAAGTACAGTGAGAAACTGAGAAATTTTTTATTTACGAGTATAAAATGCCCATCTCCAGAGCTGAAAAATGAAAACTCATTGTTCTCAGATGATAATATCGTTAATACGAAGACGCACTCTTTTCAAACTAAATTAAAACATTGCTCACGCACATCACACATGTATTCTGAAACTTTAATGCTGTTAGTTCTGTCAAATCTGGCTATTCATCAGCGCCTGATGGCTTTAAAAACCAAAAGCCCTCTGCATGGCTGTTTTACCCTCAGACAGAATCGTCAGATTTTATGTTGCCATAAAGCAAAGGCTGCTCATATCTTTTTTTATGACATTCAGGGCACAGGGCGATTTACAGAGCTAGAGCTGCGATATGGCTGTCCGAGGCATATTCGCTCCAGTTACCCAGCATGCTTTAAGAGGAGGTCCAACGGGGTTTTAAGTTGTCTTATGGTAATTCAGTTTTTCTCATGCCACGGAAACAAGATGTCCTTATCAGAAAAATGACTTTACAATGGATGGAGGCTTTAACAGCCACGAGAAAGAGTATGCTTAATGAAAATGGCGAATGATGGAAGAGTATGCCTAAAGAGCAATTTAACAACACAGTTTGGCCTGAGCACAGCCCCTTCTTAAATTAAAAAAAAAAAACACAGCCAAGCCGCTGCTTTTACCCAGAGACTCCACCTTCACTTCCGGTCCAAACGGGGGTTCAGAGCCTGGCTTAACAGCTAGAGCAGAGGCTGAACAGAGAGCTGAAGAGAAACCGGAACTTCCAGGTTGTGTTGAAAACCTCATTCAAAATCCCACTGACATTTGTAATAACACAGACAACTAAACAAATCCCTCCTTGGAACAGAGCCTTTAACGAACACCATTTTCCATCAGTGCAGGACCATAGGGGGCTGAACAGCTTGTCTAAAGACAGATTCCATGGGTGAGTTCAGACATGTCTCTAATAACAGCAGGACACAGGACTGAACACTGTGGGAGTTTGTAGCCAGCTCTCGAGCGCTCCATGTCAGTAACTGATACAGACAGCTCACTGTCAACAAGTAAATGTCCATGTCCTGTAAATACACCTGTCTGCTGATGTGCAGAATTCACACAGACATTGTGTAACTGACAGCTCAAGTACAAATATGATGGCTGTTCACAGCATCTCTGGGCATTTCAGGATGACTTGTTGTCTCAAGGGTTTAATTGGTGCGAGGCTGATTGAACCCAGTGATTAAATTTGTATTTGTTTTTCCTGTCAACGCCGATGCCCCCTGAAAGCGCGAGCCGTCTCTATGGCGACAGAGTAGTAACTCTGCAAACTGCAGACACAATCTGAGCTCCAGAGGGCCCTGCGTGGTCTACACCACCCACAAATCAATCACTGATGAATCCATTCAACAAATGACTTCTCTCCACCCCAGCCACTAGATGCTATGAAATTGCTGATGATCTCTTGGGAAGAGGAGCACTGGCAGAATATTTATTTGGTGGTCAGGGTCAATACTGCAACAAAGGGATACAACAACCTCCACTGATGTAAATAATTCTTTTTTAAACAGCAGCTAAAAAGCAACACAATGTTGTGGCCATGACAAATGTGAGGAGCATAAGATATGAAATCTCATGTGGGTTGCTTTGTACCAGCAGAAAACAATATTAGGAATGATAGCTGTGTCGTAATGTAGATTAGCATTAGCCATGCTTCTCCTGTGTTTCTATTGGTGCGAGTAGAGTGCAAGCGTGGCTGAAATGTTAAGTGCCTTCACTTCATATCCAGTCACCATGCTACTGAGGCTGAGACTGAGGCGCGCACACCACACACTCGCCTGCTTTTTATGAATAACATCACACAGTGACGGTTTCACTGGCAGGATAATAACAGTGACAATTAGTCTATTTTTGTGATGGTATCTGATTGGTATTCACAGACGGGTCAGGGAAAAGGTGCTGAATCCTAAACAGCTTCACATACACTAACAAGCATTTACTGTAGAAGATGGTTAGCAGTGCTGTAAGTTCATTCAAGCATCCATTTTTAAAGACAAAGGGCATCAGTTTAAAATTTGGTCCACGCTCGGTGCAAAAGCAAGCCTATCGAGAGTTTCCGTGGATTTAATAGGCTTTGCACAGAATCACACTTTCCTGTCACAACTCAGCATTCCTCACGGTCGCAAAATAAGATCAAAAGTTTGTTCAAGACTCCACTGCAGGCACATGAGGCAAGAGTTGATGGAGGAGAGTGGCCTTTGTTTCGAATCCCACAACATCGTGGGCAGTCGCTTAGGCCGTATTGAGTTGTCGCCAGAATGCGCTCCCGCCAAGAAGAGTGGCTTTAAGCCCAATTAACTGATAAATGTTAGCCTGCAGGGAGCTGGCAGACAGAGAGATCAATGGAGCTGAATTGAGCTGAGCAGCGTGGGCTGGTGAGACCATCCCTCAACCGGATAAACCTGGCTACAAGCCCCTCAGAGGCCACCAGCCCTGCTTAGGTGCCCTTGAGCTAGACAGAGAATGCCTACAAGAAGTGTGTGAACCAGAACTACCACATAGTGTTCAGTGCCCTACTGCATCACTATGGTTGCAGAGACCGGTGATAAATATAGAAAGTGTCACATATCCATTGTAACAGGTTGACAACAGCGGCGGTTCTGTATCCTCGCACCAAGAAGAGGATAACCCTGTTTACAGAAAAGATGTGTGAAGACTTACAGTGTGTGCACACAACTACAGGTCACACATGGAAGATGTTCTCTGATTAGGACAGTGGTGCAGCAGGAGCAGGACAGGCCTGTCAGCACCTGGGTTTGTCATCTCCTCATTCCACCCACGCCACCCAGCAGACCTTTGCACTCTTCATGTATTATAGAGAAGCTCCAAAACTTCAAGGAGAGAGAGATGCCCGGGGCCTGCTGTCCAATGACTAAGCTAAATTAAAGCTAAGTTAAATATGTATCCTACTGTATGTGTACATGTTTTTAAAATGTACTGATCCCTATTGTACTTTAACTGTGGACAGGCACTTACTAAGGTGCCAGGATATTCAGTTTTTTTCATTACACTGGACAAAATTAACAGGAAACATGGGGAGGAATCAGACTTTGGCCACATTTTAATCCAGAACAGCAAAATGAGAGCGAGCATGCAAAGTGGGGGCTGAAAGTGAGGACGAGCCAAGATTTCCTTTCCTTTTCAAATTAAATTTGCTGTGACAACTTTTTCATTAGTTACATTTTTATACTGAATAAAACTGAAAACTGAGTAAATATCAAAATCACTGCATTAAAAATTAAATATGCAGGAGTTCAGCTGCAACTGAGATCGGTGACATGGCGGCCCATGTTTGCCACAACAAAACAGACTTTAGGAAAACACCAGTCAGGAACTGAGATGACTGAAGCTCAAAGAAATTAAATCAGACGTCCCATTAAAATTACATAACTGGATGTGTACACACAGTGTGTTTTAATACTGATGTCTTACATAATAGATATCTATGGCGTCTTTTTATGCAAAAAGTCACTACGAAGGACTGACATGGTTTAAAAGGCTTTGAAAACTGCAAATGTACAGCGTCTAGTGGTTTTACCACTTCTGACAAAGCTGTGCCACATCAGGTACATGCACGCCTGAAGAACTGAATATTAACTAACTATGTTGCTGCCTTATTGACAGCACTTGTCACCATGACTCTACTGAGAATAACACAAAGAAAGTGATGAACAGAGCAGAAAACAAATAGAGGTCAACAAAATAAGGTAGCTCAATTATGGATTCTCTCTCATTGCGATAAAGTGTAATTGTTCCAATTTAATGACTGGTAGCCACTGTATGAGCAGAAGGAAATGCAGGAAAGTGAATGAGAGGCCAAATTCAACAAAGTGCGGCCACTCTCACGCCGTGAATGTTCCAATTACTAGCTGTCACAGGGGTGAAACTTTTTCTAATGTTCCACAGATCTCTATCTACTGTTAATCATCCTTGAAACTTTTATGTTCCCGCTGAGCAACCACTGTGTAATTAGTTAAGTTATTTGGATAATTGCCTTGACTCAAACTGCAAGATTAAAGCGCGCATGAGGAAGATGACCACTGATGAGATAAAAGATAATGGCGCTAATGAACATTTACTAGGGGTTTTTCCCAGGCTCCCCCAAGACAAAACAAAAGAAAAAGTGGCAGAAAAACTTTGTTGCCTTTTGTCTCTAATGAACTTAACCAAACAGATTGCCTTGCTCCGACTTGGTTTCCTTTGGGAGTTTGCTTGAAATTGATTTGTTGAGAGGGATGTTTCTTTAGCAGAGAACTGCTTAGGACCTTCTGTGGAATGGTGGGGACTTGTAACCTCAAGCTATCTCTCATATAATATGTCATCTTACACTGTGCTGCGTCATTCTTTTTTCAAGTGATTTTCCATTCATGAGAGAAACAACACTGCTGTAACTTTGTCTGACAACACCACCATTACACAGAAACACCTTTCTACCCATTTAATCTTAAAGCCCCTGAAAAAATTCAACACCTGAGAACTTGTCTGTAACAGTGAATATTCATGACAAACTAAGCAGCATACGGTAACAATTCAAGGACTTTCTCTGATTTAGATTCATGTTAAATCCTGATAATCCTCACCTATGCATTACATAACTTTATGTTGTACCAGTCCTCACTATACATCACAGATGTTACGTGAGATGGATGTATAACATGAAACAGAAACGCAGATACATCAGTGCAGAATTGCAAGGACTTACAGCAGTGGGTATAAAAGTGAGACACATTCAGCACAGAGCCCATAGAAAGACACTTAACAGTTAATGAACGTTAAGTCAAGAAACCATAGTGTTACTGGCAAATGCTAAGCAACTGCCGTAAAGATAATCAATGAAGCTCTATTTTGCAAAAGTGTTTTATAAGCATTTTAAGAGTCATGTTTGATTTTCGGTGCTTTAATCAAGTAAGTCATTTAAAAATTGAACGAAAAGCTGCTGGAATATATTGGGTTTTGAACGATTACATCAAAAGCATTATTCATGGTTTTCTGTATTTGACTGTTTGACTGTAAGATTTAGCTTCAATCCCCTGAAGATTAGATATTGGTCTAACTGTTCCAATATATAAGGAGAATGGTTAACTTGTGGATTGTAATGATTCACTTTTGTTTATAAATGTATTGAATGCTAGGCTGAGTAAGCAAAGATAAAAACCATGTAATATTTAGAAAAGGTTACTCTGCCACTGATGGCATGGAAACGTTTTATTAACTTACAGTATCTTGTTTGAAAAACAAAAGTCTTTTTGTCCTGAATTTGTGTCCCAATTTATTCATTGTTCTGAAAGTGAAATTTATATTCTGCGGCTGCTGAATATTATGTGCATAACATTTCAAAGTGGATTGCCTCACAACAGTCATTTGCTCCCCAAGTGCTCCCTTTATACTTAGTCAAGTCAAGTCAAATTTATTTGTATAGCACCAAATCATAACAGAAGTAATCTCAGGGCACTTTTCATTTACAGCGGGTCTAGACTGTGCTCTTCATAATATGATTTACAGAGACCCAACATTACTCAACAGTATGTGATATTACAACATCCTGTTTCAACCCAAAATTACGATGCATGACATTGAGTGTTCATACATTAACCATTTAATAATGAAAGGTGGAATCCAAAAAAAATCCCTCTATATTTCAGTTTTTTATTGTATTTTAGGATTTAAATAACCAGAAATATAATTTACCAACCTATAAAAAAACATCAAAAAAATCACTTCAAAGTAAGCAAGTCATCCTGTTACCTAACAAAAGTTCACTGTTGTTTCCCAACGGACAAAAACTGCATTGTTCTGATTTGTTGTTTTACTGACGGGACATGTGCCTGCTTTACCCGACACGGCTGGCCTGCCTATTATATAATTAGATCAAAAAACAAATGTTAAACCCCTACATCAAAGACTCGTTTTGAAAACTCCATCTTTCCAATTGTGGCTGATTAGGGATCCTCCAGAGGCTACTGCGAGGCAAACGTGTGCTGGGATGTAAATGAGAATGCTCTCCCCTGTTTTGCTGTAGATGTGAAAACAGACTAAGGATAAGGATTAAAAACCGAGGCTCACTTATCTCTTTTTGCATTCCTCTCCCATGCTCTCCCTCGCTTGGTGCACCTCTCTGCTCTCTGTTTTCCTCAAAATGCCTCCTCCCTCTACAGTTTCTACCCACTCAGTCCTTTTCTTTGTCTCTTTCTCTCCTGACTTAAATTTGCCTGAGCAAACAGCCACAGCATCAGCAGGACTTACTCACCGAGCGAACGTGTGGGAGGCTGCTCTGCCTAGACATGTTCACGTCCTGACCAGTAACCAAAAGGTTGCTGGTTTCATCTGCAGCACGAAAAGAACAGAGTGGCTCCGCGGTGCGCACAGGTTTGGTGGGTGGCCAGTGCTGCATCATCCATATCACTGAAGTGCTCTTGAACAAGGCACTATATCCAAACTGATTCAAGGGTCCATCAACACGATTGATGCAGAATTACTGTGTAATAAGATACATGTGCAGTGAATGTAGGTGGATCTTCAGCCCTGACCCCTCCTTGCAGCTTTCAGGCATAGCACTCAGAGATTTTAAGTAATTTTCAAAAAACTGGTCCTTAATTTTAGAGGCAGACAAAGGAAGGTGTCTAAATTCTACCAGGCAACTGTAAATTTTGTTGCTCACTGATTTGACCAATTGTAACGTGTCAACCAACTGAAGTAATATTTTCTCTGTGAGCTGAGTTCTGCTGATTCATTGTAAAACCAGAACCTTCTCAAAGAGGTCTTAGATATGCCACATACCAGATACTGTGCTACATGGGTGAGGTGGCTCCACATACATCGCCTAAGCAAAGCTCGACCGGACTGCTGTGCTTAGTTACGGTTGCTGAGCTATGATTGGACAGCCCCTGTCTGGGGGAGGAGTGCAGTGAAGGGTCAGTTACCCAAAGCGACCCAACTTCTAATCTGTAGGCTGTAAATCATCAGCCTGCAGAGCCTATTCTTTAATAATTTGCAAAGTTATTAATTAGAATAACAGCCACATTGTGGCATCTAATTTAACTTGATAACCCATGTAGCAACTTTTATTCGTACAGGTATTGAAGGTCTGATGTATAAATAAAGCCTCCACATTCTCCCACTGCTCCACACATGGTGTCAGAAGCATTCCTGTTGCTCTTTTTACTTTAAAATTAAATTATCCTCACTCTATTATTAATGGGCTTTCATGTTCTCACTCAGTGATACTGCACCACCATGGCTCAGGGTACAGATAGAAAAAAATGACACTGGTTTTCCCTGGTACTTCTATTTTACTGTACTCTGTGTTATTTTAGATTATAGTATCTCCCATTTAGTACTAACATCAAAACCACCTCAGAGAGACACTGTTTCCTTTAAAAGCTGTAATCCATCATTGCAATAAAAGACACAGAAGCAACATAAGAAATAGGACTTGTTTGCTGCATTACGTTTATTTTGCCCACTTTTAAGCACAAGGAATAAATAACAGTGTGGTGCTGAAAATAGTTCCCAACAGACGTGTGAATATTAGTGCAATAATACCCTGTATGTTCCCCACATTCATCTTCTGATTGCTATTTACAGCGATGGATTACAGCTCTCCCGCTCGCTGTGCTCGTTGTCTTTGATGTTGGATGGAGCAGAGTGGGAGAGAGTGATGCATGGAGAAACATAAATGGGAGAAAAAGTGTTACTGACCAGCACTAGTGTGTTGACAGCAAGCCACAAACAATGGTGGTGTGATGCTTTTAAAGCAACTCAAGACAAGCTTTAGTACGGAAAAAAAAAACAAAAAAACAATTACTGTCTGAGCAGGATAAGTCACATTGTGGGACACAGCCCATCCCTACTAATTAGTGCCTCACGCTTTTGCTCTGGGTATAAATGCAGGAAATGACTTATCAAATTAAAACTAAAAAGGAAAACACAAACTAGCACATTGTGCCTCATTCTCAGGTGTAAATTTTAAAACTGAACATTTTGTATTTCAACACCATGAAATACACATGGCCAAAAACATCAGTTAATATACTTTTGAAGGCTACGCTGGAAAAAATAAAAATATGTACGTAAGACTTGATAAAGGACAGCTACTTTACACAACAGCTCTCTGAGGAACCAACAAGCTCTTTGTGATAAAACTGGGACTAACTGTGCAGCTCTTACAGAGATCCCATAGAATGGCGAATCACTCTGCTTGAATGTCTTCCAAATAGCCATGCAGGGTGTTTGGACGATGGAACATGTGTGATAACAGAGTGAATCACTGTACTTATTGTGTGGCAGGACCACAGTTATTGAGGCAAGGTGTGTTAAGAAAGATTCACAGTCACTGATGGTGGAAATCAGATAACAGAGCCTGTGCTTGACTGGGAGAAGATCAATCAGACTGAGCTGTAATGGGTGGATAACAAGGGGTGACTAGTAAAAGTAAAAGCACAAAACCACATGACTGATGAAAGACAATAAAACAAATTCCTAAAGAGCAGCAAAGATGTCTCTGACCTGGCATCACCTCAACTAAAATCGTTTTTTACCAAAAGCAGAAAACATGAATATTCCAAAGAAGCAAGGAACTATTATCTTGGGTAAAAATCTGGACATGAGCTTTCATTTAGCACAAGACAGCATTCAATATAACTGGAAAAGGAACCATCCATTACAGGAATCATGAATTACTGCCTGATAGTCACCTTTGTTCTTATCTGACAGTTCTAGCAGGCCTATCATTTGCTTTGTGCATCATGTATGGACGTTTACGTTGAAGTGGCACAGTGAGTGAAGGCTTGCACAGGAAACCAACTTGTTCCGAGACAATCAATTTAGCTGTGACTGTTGATGCACCGCTGTACTCAGCCGATTAGGTTCTGAAAGGATGTGCACAAACTTGTCAGCGCTCAGGCGGCTGTCAGTTTTAAACTAACAGGCGGCAACGCAGCACCTTCTTCAGCAAGACCGAGATGTAAACTGAACACTCACCTTTCAGCAAAAACTTCACTCTCTTCTGTCAGTGTTACTCTCTGATGTGTTCCCCTCATTACATGATCATCCAGTACATTCCTGTCTTACGAAATAAACGTCTCTTTAACAGCTCTATTTAAATTCTCTTTCTTTACCTCTGACTTAACATATGTGACTGTTCTTTCATTATGGTTTTGGAGGCTGCAAACATTCATTGTCATTTACAATTAGTAAACGCTTTGTAAAGAATGTTGCGCGTGTGCGTACCTGATAGTCCGTCTTTGCAAGTCTTTCTTTGTACTTTTTGTTCCTCTGATTCTTATTAAATGCACACAATTAGAGAGCCATTAAACGTAATGAAATCAAGTGCATGCAGACGCCATTAGTCTGAGAGCTGGTGTGATTGAGCTGCACGTAAATCAAGGTGCAGATTAAGTAGCGTAGTGAGCGTTTCTGCCATTAAAGTTAGGGATGTGCTGTCTTTGTTTTGTGGACGGCCATAAAACAATAGGGCACCTTGGCTGCAGTGGGATACCCACACCACGTGCACAGAAACCCCACATTATCACACTGGTTGCAACAGAGTTCTGGGGGGAAAATTCACATAAAAGCGATTATGGCCCGCAATTACTCACTACTTGAGGCAATGGTAGAATTACAGCTGTCACTGACAAGTGTCTATGTAGTTTCACACATTTATGGCAAGAAATGTGATGAAAGACAGTAATCATTTCTACTAAAGATTTATTAGAACTAAAGTACACACAGTGATTGACATTTGCGCATCTACTTTATAAAAACCCTTATTTAAAATCACCTCTAATGCTTCAAACATTCCCTATAATGGCTATTGCAAATGTAATAACTATTCTCAGGTCTAATTTTATGAGTTTTAACATTGCAGCATTCATGTTTAAATGGAAGAGGTGGATATGACCCATGTCTGGCTCCACAAATATTCACGAAAACCTAACATAATCTTTTAACAGCAAAGCTGCTTCAAACCCGAGAAAAACTCAACTACCAAGAGGGTTTCACAGTCTGCCTTAGACAAAAGATAGCAAGCTTCTGTGAGGCAGGGTGGCTGTCAGCTGAGCAGCATTCCTCATATTCCACAGATGCTGGAGAGGAACACACTGTTCCAGGACAGGAGGAGAATCGACAAGATGACAGGAAGATAGAGGAAAAGAAAGAAGCAGAAGGGGAAGAGCGAAAAAGGGACAACAGGAGATGGATTGCCTCAACATGGTTATGCAGCAGGACCATTATCACCCTTGTAAGGGAAAAGGATTTTGACAGTTTTATAGATGTGGGATAAAGCTCCTTGTTTTAGCCAAATAGCTGTGGCAGCCATTTTTGTATGAGACAAACGTCAAAAGCAGCAGCATGGAAAATATGCTATTTGTATGAATGCTGTTAGAAGAAATCTTCCTGTGTTTGACAACACAGATGTCAGGGAAGGATGGGAATCGAGAAACGGCTCCAGCTGAAAACTGATTCCAAATTGTCTGAGCCATTGGAATCATAAACCTCCAAGCTTATCAATTCTTATTCTAAAGAATGTACAAGATCAAAGTCATGCATCTATGATGCTGGAAATTTGCAACAAGAAGGAGTCTTCAATTCACAAAGAGAGATGATGCCTAGCTAGCATCTATTAGCAGCATGAATGTGAGGCATTTAAGGAACATCTGTAAACTGTAGGCTTTAGTTTTATAGAATTACGGTTCCTGTCAGTGATCAACAGATTAAAGAAAAAAAAAATCTTTGCAGTGTTTTGAGGTATGAACGCCCGAAACAGTAAAAGCACCAGTACAATCCATATGCCAAAACAAGTGGCCCTGGCATCCAAAAAGCTGGTGCCAGACTGTTCAAAGATGAATTCCCCAACTCCAAAATATAAAATGCTTATGAGAAAACATTTGGAAGATGCTACAGTGCCTCTCTATCTGATAACAATGAATTATCCCAATAAAAACATAGAAAAGAAACCCACTTTTCCTCCCCTCTGGCTTCAGCAGCTCCATTTTATCAGAGAGTAGATAGTATATCATAGTTAATGTGTTGCGGACTCGCCCTCTTGAACTTCACCTAGAGTATATCATAGTCTTATCGTTACAAATGCCTCATTCGCTGTGACCAGCTGTATGTCCCTCTCTGATAAATGTATATTTCATCACCTGCAAAGATAAATCACTGAGCTGGTAGTAGCTCATCTCTACCCAGAATGCACTGCACAGCCTTGCAGTGAAAATGCTGCATGCACTGATGGACTCTTGACACTTTGCATGAGTGTTCAGTGTGAGGCGAGGAACATCACAGGGGCTTATTAACACCAACATAAGTGGAAAGTGTTCGCATGCTTTTGGAGATGAAAGCTCGTCTTTGCCCCAGTAAGAGACAGATGAGAAGTATCTGTCACTGCTAATCTTCTGCTTGTCCATGCATGGCAAGGCTTTACAAACAGTTAATCAAAACCAGTGAGTCAAACACTCCTGACTGTGGGTCTGTACAGGACTGTGTGCATGCATGACTCTGAAAGTCTGAAGCATGCATGTATGGATGTTTGCCTTAAAGCTCACACAAGACATTTGTGAGCGTGAGTGCAAATACATAAATATGCACATTTGCCTTTAAAAGTACAGCAAAACAGCAAAAATACGTGGCTCCAGGAAGCTGGAGCATTTTTAGTTGTCAGTCGATGTCATTTTGGGGAGAAACCTAAATTTAAGAATAAATAGTAACATAAGTAATTTCTCATTGTTGGCATTAATTTGATGTACATACACTAAACCTTAAGCAGCAACTCTTAGAAAATCTTCCTTGAAGACAAAGTAAGACAGTTTTCATGGAAAAACACCAGAAACGATGTCAACAGTATCAAGCTTGAGCCCTCTGTTGTCTCTAATTTGATTCGAGGATTTTTTCACTTCATGAACACTGATTCTGCACTGAGTGCTCAGTGAGTGCAATGACCTTGATATGTGAGCATGGTCCAATGCAAGGGGAGAGCCAGATGTCCTTGTTGCCACCCTACAACGTCAATGTCTCTCCGAGGGGGGGACTAGCTGAGGCCAAACAAGCACACAAGCAAAGCAGGATTACATGCATCCATTTGAGGCTCAGCCCAAATAGGGCCGTGGACAGGACATGGTTGCACCAGGGGGTGTCTCCAGTAGCTAGCCAATATCTCCCCTTCTCCACGGGGGTATCGGCTGCGATACCCGGGGAGAGGAAACAGGCCACTTTGAAGTTTATCGACCAGCCAGGAACCACACAGGGAGCGTGGACATCCCCATGGCTATCAGCTGCTTCCACAAAATAAAAATTAGCTTTCTTTGTGGCTTTAGCTGTTTGCCACATTTAAATTCCACAGAAGAAAAAATGTGTGTAGGACTGATGATTTTTTTTTTTACCATTCCTTCTAGCTTTGGTTTTCTTTTGCTCCATTTATTTGTTCATTTGTCCGCTGCAAAAGTAATTAATGAGATCTTGCCAGACCTCTGCTTTACAGAATGCCTTATCCGATGAAATCCGAATTTGAGATACAGTAGAGCAAGCAAAAGATCCTTGTTCAGAGACATGAACATGAGAAATGTCCCCATGAATATTTTAGTTATGGTGTCATTTCTGCTCTCGGCCTTCTCTTCTCCAGAGGATCTCCTATTTTGGTAATGATGACTTCTCCTCTAGCACAGTGTAAGGCTAAGATATCACTGCATGTAATGGTCAGAATGTCATTAAATCTGAGGTGGGTATTCATGGCCCTCAGAGGATAAACCCTTCTGATTTTGGATGTCCCATAGCCTTTCCTCCAGTGGCTTAAAAAAGCACAAAGATACTGTGTATAAAAGAGTGATATCCATAGAGTTTGCTGATCAAAATTATGCTTTCAAGAGGAAGGAACGTAATTTGAAATATAGTTTTCATGGTAGTAAAACTACCAAATAGCACAATACAAAACAGAAACGCTCCTTAGCAATTAAAATTCTGAACTGAGAATATCATTCAAGTTTCCACGTGGTAAAGATTTATTTTCATCCAGTGTAAGCCCTATGATGAGTAGTGCATGTATTAAGGGTATATCAGCCATCCCCGCACCTTGTAAGCATCACAGCCTCCTGTGATTATTTACAATTATACCCCTCTCTAATGAGAGAAAAATATACGTTGGTAACCGGTAATTAAATGTGAAACACGTGTTTACAGCAAGGGGTCAAATGAAAATGTAGCTGACACACAAGACACACACAACACGTTCAGATGGGTGTGCTCAGCACTGTGAAGCTTCTGAAATAATCAAATTTACATCCAAGTGCAGTGCAGGGTGGCTGTTCAATAAAAAAATCAACAAATTTAAATACTGAAGAGTGAGTTTTCGAGGAGGCATTAGATGCTGAAAATGATCAAAGATTACGGAAATAATATGGCTCCTCTTCACAGAATTTAGACCATAAATATACATTTTCAATGTCTAATGTCAGAAAAACATTTTTGAGCAAATTCTATTTTGAGATTGGAACAAAAGACATTCTATCTTCTATTGATATTTTTAGACTATTCCCTGCTCTGTCCCTCATGAGACAAACGGCTGAAAATAGACTACTTTGTAGGTAAATGCTAGCTATTTAGTTAGCTTAGCGCTGTGCAAGATCATAATGTTTTCCATCCAGATCAAAGTGGTCCCATGCAGATGCCAACTGCCCATTGATATCCATGTTAGCAAATGGTATTTCTATTAGATTTAGTCACACTCCTGTGGTTTGCCCCCCTGCTTTGTAGCAGTGTTTGCACTTTGTCCTAATAGAGCAAAAAGAGCACCCCTTGTCTGAGCAATTTAAAAAAGCAATTTGTTCTCTTTCTCCCTCTGTTTGCTTTTACTGTGTTCTGGCCCAGTGCACTGGGAGCAAGCTAACCTTACATAAATTACTCCTAGTGCCTATGAAAATGTCAACAAGATGTGGCCAACTCCCATCCTCCCATGATGGTGTGTGTGGCGAGAATATTTGTGCGTGCATGCAACCGTGTGGATGTTACAGCCACACAAAGTGCATGTATGTGTGACTGAGCAAGTGTCTCTGATATCAGTACACGTCTCTGTAGTTTAAATAGGAGTGTGTGTGTGTGTGTGTGTGGGTGAATGTGTCAGGCGTCAGGTTGGGCGACAGCCGGGTGGCCCGCTGGCTGCTGACGAGGATGGATGGATGAATGTGAACATCTCTTTCACGCTCCTTTCACAGCGACTGGGCTGATTCATCTATCTGAGTTGCCTTTGTCATTTCGCTTGTCTGATGTGCACTCCTACCACTCCCACTGATGGATCATTCTGAGGCCCCCTCCCGTCTGTGACTATGTCAGTGTGTGTCGCGTGGTCATCTCTGAAAATCGTACTCTCCTCTCGCTGTGTGTGTGTGTGTGTGGATGCACGAGAGACTCTGCAGTGTATGAATGTGAATTTGTCAACGCGAGTGGCCATGCAGCTTTTTCTACAGTTGAATTCTTCATTGAGACAAGGGGTGTTTTTCAAAAACAAGTCCACAAAAACAAGTGAAGAAATGTGGTCTCATGCTGCTCTTGCCCCCTACAAATGCTTCCTCTCAGCAGGCGGACACCTTATAGCCCCGTCACCTGCTGGTTTCTCCCACAAACTGTCTCTTAAGCTCCTTTTATCTGTCACCATCATTTAAGCACACACACATTCGCTTTTCTTCACACTAAGTTTGACTTTGTTTTAATCCTGTGCCAGTGAAAGACAAAGACCGCTGTGAAATGGGAATTAAAACCATCAATATGGTCTTTCTTTAGCTGATCAGTCTTGAAATTTACCAGCCTTCTTATGTATTACTAGTCCTGTGTGTTGTTTGCCCTCTTACACCTATGTGGGAAACAGCGGTTGCCCAAATAAGATGTGACAGTAGTGGGAAAAGAAGCCAATCAGAGCTGACTGTTCACCAGGTTTGGAACAAAAATAGATATCTCTTTTCCCCTGTGACACGTCCCCAAGCTCGACCCAAACACGGATTACATTCAGCTAACATTCACACACCGAGAAAGAATACTTGTATTTATTTTAACGGATTGAGTGGGAAAAAAAAGAAGAATCTCCTCCAGTGCGGTGTGTTTTCTAAAGGTGAGTTTGGTATCAGAGCTGAGGGCTCAGCACCAAGGACAGCTCCTGCAGTCCCAACAACAAACCTGGCTCTGACTCACATTTAGAAGACTCATTCCAGTGACTAAAATACAAGAATTACTTTCAGGATTTTAGGTTTGTTTTGGTCATTTGTTTTTCATGAAGACCAAAGAAGATCCTTCACACTTTGCAACAACAGCAAAAGAGAAAAGAAAGAAAATATTCAAATACCAACAGTGAATAACTGGTAAACAACTGGTCGTAATCCATCTGCTGATCATCATCATTCGATTTGACTTACAGCTGCTCCTCATGGAGTCTGTGGTAAGATTTTTTCAGCTATTTCACATGTGAACATGCACCTATTTAATTCCAACCTTGTATACTGCACAACACATAAACCTATAACCTGAACTCAATATTTCCCACATACAACTAAATCTGGATGTGAAGGACATTGTCAACATTCTCACCAAGTTCCTGTCTGATTTAATGTCTCATTTGATTGAGACACAGGTTGCATACAATGCTTCAATCAGCTGAACTGAAGGAGGAGAAGAAAACACATTTGCTTAAACAAAGAGAATGTAACTCTCATTAGCGAGAAATAGGGCGGATGTTTTGGTTCTATACGATGGTGGCAGATTGAAAAGAGCCATAAGCAACAAAATATAGCAGCAGAGAAGAAGACTGACACCACAAGCTCTTTTCTTAGACAAGAGTTGTAATTACAGTCTTATCTACTATTCTAAGCAATTAGCGAGATGGAGGGGAACCCGTGCCCGCCCGCCCGCCCACACACACACACACACACACACACACACACACACACACACACACACACACACACACACATAAAGACACATAATCTACATAATCACCAGAGGGTCAAAGAGGCTGTGTGTGAGTTCCTCAGTCTTTAGCTGATTGCGTGAGCAACTCAGAGAGTGTGTGTGTGTGTGTGTGTGTGAATGATTTAACCCATGTGACCACAGACGGGGCAGTTCGGTAAATGACAGTATGGTGGCCCGCACAAACGCTCTTGAATTTCTGTCCTAATTGGGCTGGTGGGGACGGGGGCCACCGATGACTCTCCCTGAGGGAGGAGAGGATATATAACCCCGGTGCACCCTCCTTCACCCTCACAGGCAAACACACCATGTTTGGTTAAAATAGACTTGAGAACACTTTTGACACGGTGTATTTATCTTGGAGAACAGAGAAGAGTAATCCATGAGCAAGTAATGTGCTTACAAGTCTTTTGCATTATAATTAGTACACAATGTATGAACATACAAATATAAGGCACTTACTTACTAGAATAATTTACACTTAGCAACTACAGTTGGCGACTTCCCAAGAGTCAAAAAACTGTAAATCCTCACACTGTTGACGGGACTTCATTTACCTCGACTGCAGAGCCGACCAAGCATGTACGTGAAAGTGTACATCATAATCCCTACACTGTAAAATGAAAACAAAAGTTTTGTTTTTGAGTTTGTTCAACTTAAAGTTTACATTTCTGTCAGTTTATTCCAAGGTAGATTTACTTAAATTTTACATGGTCAGAACTGTAACTTCAGTTAAAGTAACTCAAATTGGAACATTTTTCTAGTTACAGCCACCTGCCTTTACATGGATACTGGCTTTTAGCTGCAAATTAATGGTACTTGCATTGAAGCTATTGTGTGTACCATAATAAAACACTGCACATGTGAGTCACGCTCCTTTGCTTTCTGCAGACTTTAAAATCTGCTCCAGTATTCAGTCCACATTCCTTCCTCCTTCCCTCTTTTTTCAATCTAAACTATTCAGTCTACTTTCCTGTTTCCCTGAGCACATGTCTTTGCTCAACAAACAGATGAGCGAGTGGCCACGCTGAAACTTTTTTGAACCACCACATTAAGCGTTCCTTTCACTGCTCAAGCACATCATTTCCACTGACAAATGGCAAATAAGCAGTCAAGCAGAGATATGGCCTCTGCTTTATGATCGACTATCCAGTTCCGAAGGAGGGAAGCTACGAAGCCCTATTCAGAGCATCAAGAGCTGTCAGATCAGATGAGAGGAAACATGCTAATTGGCTGATGCCATTCATCTCAGAGAAATATTTTTGAATGTTTCCTGCCTTGGAAACTAACATTTGTGGGCTCAATAAGAGAGTCTGAGGAAAATGTGTTCCGGCTTTGCACAGTTTACCGAGCTCATTTTTGTCTCTTCAGGGCTACACATGCAAAGGTTTGTGACATTCAAATATAACTGAGAAACTCCCAGAGAGCCACACACACACAGATACACACCAAGGACCAGCAGGAACTTTAAGGCTCACTGAGCAAGTGCATAAATAAACTTGAGTTCAGCATGTAAGCGTATATGTGTGTATGTGAAGGAGAGTCAACTGGGAAAAGCAGTCTGTCTGTCTGTCTGTCTCCTGGGTACTGATGTGTGTGCTAACCACTGCCGGCATTTCCTCTCACTTCCAATTGCAGCTCAGGTGACTGAACCCCCCCCCTCACACACACCCCCACCCCGCTGAGCGGATGGCGTCCTTCTGCGACACAGAGGAGCGTGTGTTTACATCTCCACATGTCGGTCAGTCGGGTGGCCTGAGTGCGGGTCGGAGAAGGTGTTTGGCTCGTCTCTCAGAGAGCAACAGAGCGTGGAGATGATTACCTGCGATGATAGCGGCTCGATGTTGACTCCACACAACAGGGGATGGAACAGCTGTATCAAAGCGAGAGTCGCGGCCAACACTTGACCGGCCACGACTTGGCTTGCGTTCAATAAAAATCTATATTATCTATATTATATATATATATATATATTATACTATAAGAATCTATATTTACTTCACTGGATAAAGGTAAACAGTTTTATAACTTATGATCACATATAAACAAATGTCTTGTTTATACGAACAAATGCACAGGTGACCCCTGTGAAAGTTTTCATTCACTTAATAGAGGAACTCATATTTCTTCTCAAATCAACTGTAATGATCTTTTCTACGTTTTTGAATTCATGCTCCATAAGAAAAATCCTTTATGAACACTTTGAAATAAAAGAATCTCCTCTGCCTGCAGTTTACCACGACATCCTCCACTTCATTACAGGTGATGAAATTCGCAATTACTTTACTTTGATTTGTGTCACAAGTTAAATTGGCCATCTCTTGCTACAAGCCGGGAGCAAGTCAACTTACTGTTTATCTAACAAGCCCTGCTGTATCAATTACCACAGTTTCTCACAATAATAGCTTCTAATCTCCTCTACAATAGAGGACGACTTATCAAACTACACCTAAAGGTATCTGTTCTTCTAAATGGCATGTAGCGACACAGATCTATGGATTTACGCCTTTAGCTACTGTGTATCTAACAAACCTCAGAAAAATGAACAGATGCAAAAACTGGAAAAGAAAAAGACAAACATGGATGTCACCTTGTTAACTTTCACTCTGTGTGATTCGCATGTACGACTAGGTCCTGGTAGAAAACATGCAGCGCGTTCAAAGTGAATGTATATAGGAAGGGAATGTGAACCTGTCAGACAAAAAGGCTTCTCACTGTTATGAAACAGTAAATCACAACAAGTCTTTACTAAAAACCTCTTCAAATATCACAGATCACTCATATACATTCACCAGTATAACAACCTATATAACAGAACTTCTATCAATGGCTCATAAATGATGAGTAAAACATAAATATCCACTCAGTCGCACAGAGAAGTTAGACCATAGTTGCTCGACTGTACTTCTGACAACACCCCATTCAGTGATATCTCAGCAGGGGCTTATTTGCTACAAAACCCTACAAAAAAAGTCCTGAAACAAGCTCGATGGTCAGCTGAATCCCTCAAAATGCTTGGATTTATACAAAGCAAGCTTGTCTGGAAACTGTTTTGGCTGCTATAGAAACTCTACACGACACCAGCTGGAATTTTAAATCCTGCTGGTGCCTGTAATTATAAAAAAGCTCCAATATATATATGTATCTTATATTGGAGCTTTTTTATAATTACAGGCACCAAAGGGCAGAAGTGTTTGCTTCAACAAACAGCACAGGAAATGTGTAACTCAGTGGGTTATTTACACAAAACAAAGAAATAACCTGTTTAATTGGTTCACAAGCAGCAGCTAGCAGGACTGAAAGCTCACTGCACGTGCACCAAGGTAACACCTCTCAACAACAAGGTAATTTACAGTGCCATGCTCAAGACATAAAAGGCATTAAGACAAACTATAAAGGAAAACAAGGTGATATAAAACTACAAACATCCATCGTGATGACGTGCTATAGGAGAGCAGTCCTAAATCCTAACTCAGTGGAGTCAGCTTCAAAGCCTTTAATTAAAATAACTGAGTTGGAGCTGATCAAATGTTCCCTGGGAGTTTGGTCCAGATATCCGGTGCATAAAAACAGAATGCTGCTTCTCCATTTTTAGTTTTGACCCTGGGGACTGTGAACAGTTTTGGCCCTAAACTGTTCAGTACTTAATAAACCAGTGACAGTATTTTTTAAATCAATGCTTTAAGAAAAAGGGATCCAGTGCAAAGATCTGAGAACTGGACTGATGTGCTCCACTTTCTTGGTCTAAGTGAGGACTTCAAGCTGCAGCAGTCTGATCTAAAGACACTGGACAGGTTTTTGTAAACCCTAAATTAATGTCCACTCATGTCGTGTAAGCCAGATGCTCGTCAGTGGTATTTCTGAGCACCAGACCTATTCGCTCATTCTGTCATAACCTTCGCCTCTATTTAAAATTCAGTGTAATTACTATTTTTGTTCTAAATTTCTCCACTTTCTCCATCATCAGCTGATTTATATGCAAAACAATACTCACAATAGCCATTTCATTAGGCATTTATTGCTGATTGTTGGAGTTGATGGTGCATGGTATGAGGCTTGTGTACGTGCAAAAACTATCAAATTAATTATAGCAGATGAAAAACATTAGCTTTGCTGTCACTGATTGGCCAGAAGTGAATTTCACGTCAGAACAAGGACAGCAGCAATTTTTTTCCCTTATGTGATTTAGCATTCATTTAGTCTTACTACAACACCCACTGTGCCATGGGAGGATAC
Source organism: Toxotes lorentzi (assembly GCA_037833715.1). Classification (NCBI taxonomy): domain Eukaryota; kingdom Metazoa; phylum Chordata; class Actinopteri; family Toxotidae; genus Toxotes; species Toxotes lorentzi. The sequence continues at coordinate 4,997,353 of JBBMJY010000017.1, forward strand.
AACTATCATCCAAATTTTGACAAACACACAAACAATGACCATATCCACAGCCTGCTTTATATTCAGCGAACACTCAGCTCTGAGTAAAGTCGCGCAGTGTTTGCCAACATGTCGAACCATCAAAGTCAAGACTCACCATCAAAAACGGCTCTGTGACAATAGTTGAACCCTGCAGGTTTTTTTTGTCTCTGCTTTTGATTGGGTTTAGATACAATTCTAAAGAGCCACTTCTCCAAATGACTTGGATTTGAAAGGGACAGAAAAAAACAAAGCGGGTAGACGAGACAAAAGCTTCAGCTAATCCAAAGCTAATCATTCGTAATAGCAGACATTAAACACAATCCATTGACAGCCACTGAATACGAACCAAACATACCCTATTTATCTGCTCAAAGTCAATAGAAGGAAAACGTGGCGACGGACAAAAGGCATATCTCAGTGCCTGTGAAAACCCACAGCACATTTCCTGTGTATAATTAATAGAAACCCTCATTCATTGCTGAGAAAGGGTAAAAAAAAAAAACAACATAATTAAAAGTAAACACCCTGAACTGCCTTGGTCGCGCTGCCTCTGATCCTTTGCTCAAATACACACGCAAGCCCGACCCCATACACACAGACAGATGACAAATGCAAGCATACACACAAACACACACACACAAACACAATCAAGTCTCCAGCCGCGCACGTACACCCACTCAGCAACAGTGCTGGCACCCCACAGAGGGGTATCAGCACAGCAGCTGGCATAGCCCTGGGCTCTGTGACTATGTGGCTCTGAGCACTGTGTTTAAGACTCGCTGCCCGGGGGCCCTGCCGCCAGGAGCTGTCACTCAAAGCCACAGGGGAGGGGCTTAGCAGCAGGAGGGAGATGATGTCACTGTTTATGCTCCCAATAGGGAAGCTGTGTATAAAGGCTGGGGGTTCACATCTTGACAAATGTATCTTGAAGAGTCTAATTTTACTTTAAATTTAATATTCACCAGTTGCATTAAACTTTACTGAGAGTGAACATTAAGAGCTGCACTAGAGAAGAGTACATCCGCACTACTTTGCATCAGTTTTCAGTGTCATTTTTCTTTCCCCGAAGGCCCCAAAAGAGACACTTTGGTTGCAAAAGGAGCTGCTAAAACATGCAGTGAAGGAATCGTCAGGTCCCCATCAATTTTTTACTGCTGTTTTATGTCTTTCAAAAAAATCTTTTTGCAGTCAAATATCGATGTACAAGAAAGAAAAAACCCAAAATGCTGCAGCGTGAAAATATTTTGATTCTGCTCACCAATAGGTGAGGACATAATGTTTTTCTGCTGTTTCTCTCTCCCTTCCTCTCACTTCCTCACACTGTTTCTATTTACTTTCTTTGTTGTCTGCCTCTCATCTTTCACCTTTTCTCTGCTGTGTGGTAAGCTAAGCAGCGACTTGCATAGCGTGTTTCAGCCTAAGGTGAAGGATACTGAAGGACACAGCGCCCCACTTCCAGCTTGTGACCTTGGCCGTTTGTCTCACAGAAACAAGTGTTTGTGGGAAAACAAGCCCACTTCGGCTGATGGTGAGGAAGACACCATTTGCCCGCACTGTCATTTCACGTCTACTCTTATTGAGCATGCACTTGTGCATTTACATAACCTTGCGCCCAGATAACAGATTTGCAACTTTGGAATACATTTCCTCTCCTTGGCGAGGCATCTCTTACCTTCAAAGTATGAATTATTCATACCTTTATGCTTCTTTTTCCATCATTTATATACACAATTTCATTGTCATAAAAAGAGTTTTGGAGGTAGCAGTATTAGCAGGTACACAGTCAGTGACACTCCATGATAATTCTTTGTTACTACTATTCTTATGTTCCATTCAGAGTCAGATGCTTGAGCTTGCAGCCAGAGGTTAAATGGGTCGGTATGAGCAAAGCAATGAGTGTGTGTCTGTCTGGTGTCTGTCTGGTGTGTGTCTGTGCGAGTCTATAAAGTGGGTGTAGCATTTACAGCCATTATACAACAATCCATTTCCAGTGGAAGCCTGAAATTTATGTGACAAATAGAATTTTAACCTAAGCATGACCTCAGGGAGAGTTTGTATAGAAAGAAAATGTGTGACGTTAGCGTATTAGCCACACGTTATATTAGCCTTGGCACAATTGCACCGAATCCCGAAAGGGTTTATACAAGTCTCGGGCCTTGTTTTTTCAAACAGCTATGAGAAAAATTTAGGACTTAAATGAATAATCCAGATCTTAGTTAAATAGCCCCTGGTCTTGATTTCAAAAGATTCAAAGACAAACGACCCAAACAATTCAATCTACAAGGCCGGTAGTGGCTGAATATCAAACTAAAAGGCAGCATTAGTGCTGTGAATCACAGTGGCAGTGTATGAGATACAGTACGTGACAATGACTTAAGCTTCTGATTCCATTATCTACATGACAGATAATGCTGCTTTACCAGCTCCAAAACCCACCAGGAGACATACAGGCCAGTAAAATAGGAGGGAAACAGAGGGGAGACTGAGGGAGACAGAGCCTAAGTGAGAAAGACAAGGCATTCCACCAAACACCATCCTCTAAGGCCTGTCAGCTTCATCTTTCCACCAATAAGACCAGCAGCTGGACATTTCCCAGAGGGCTCTGGGCTGAGGTACTGGCCTATCAGGGTTGTTAGCTGTCTTCCCTCAGAGGTCCGTCACACCTGTCAGCCCGCCACCCCGCCATATACACTAACAGCCTCCCAGCAATATAGTTCCCATAAAGCATCTGCATGTTTGTGTTTGGACAGGTTATAATAATAATAAGTGACTTGGTCTTGGGGAGTGATGCTGTGCTGGGGTGCAAAGACCGGTTCTCTCAGTGAGTCTGGCCAGTTACCGTTTTGTTTATCCTCATCACTTCCAACATTGTCAACTCAATCTCTATAAGTTGCAGTTAAAAAAACATCCATGATAACTTATGTGAAAGTTATACAGCAAAGAACAGTTTTATGAAGCTCGTGGAAGTACAAGAACTGCTCTGTTTTTAATGTACCAGTGGGGTGCATCAGTGGTTTGGCAACTTAACAAGCGACGAAAGAACATTTTTTGGAAAGAACTCCTGGAAGCCATGAAAAACTGTTGGCTTATAGTGTCACATACATAAGCCCCTAAGCCCACAGGGCATCCGTCTTTAGCTAGAAGCATAACACAGATACTGAATGCACTGCCGGTTACTATGAGCCCACTGGTAACCAATGTGGAACAACTGAAGCACTGAAGCACTCCTTTGCAAAAAAGTTGACATTCTTAACTTAAGCACCCTGAGCATGAAGAATCCTCTGAGAGCTGAAAAATTCTGGGAACACAAAACGGCACGTATCTTCTCTTGGAAATGACAAAGAAACGGTACTAAAGACAGAGGCGCCCTCCAGACATGAACACCATGATCTGATATGTGGAATCAAGCTTTAAATCATCATTAGGAAAGATTTCAGTCTTGATTAAAAAGGACCCCCCTCAACTGCCAACTGATGTTATAGGCCGATGAGGGTGTGTTATTCTTCTTCTTAGTAATTAATAATTAATCATTTGTGAGATTGAACCAATAGTTGCAGGTCATAAAACCAAAACAATGAGCTGAATGATGTTAAAAAGCTCCACAGAGCTGAGAGGAACAGCAGAATCCGGTGATAATTCACTGTGGGCTTGTCACAATGAGCCGCACTTGTCACATTACGCACAGTCATCTAATCCACAAGTAATGTAAAAAAATGATTAGTGAAGCTTTAAACTAGCTGTGACAGCTCTTGTCACAATTTGTCCTGCTTAAAATCTCCCTTAATGAGAAAGAGCGCCGTCTACCATCCCATCCCCAGCGCTGAAACTCAAAGCATTATTTATGATGTGAATTAAAAGACAAATCCTGTCCCATACAGGCTCAGCATTTCTTTTTTCAGCAAAATACCTAAAACTGGTTTTGCACTTCCATCTTATGTCTACGTTAAATATGTAAGTGGAGTTTGCAGTCAGTCCTTGATTTTCAGAGCTAACCTTGATTCTGGGAAGTGATGAAGGTTGCCCTGGCCTCCCCTGAGGGTCACTGACATATCTCACACCAACAGAATGCGAGAGCCTGTGGGGTGCTTTGATTTATTACCAGCCTAATTAGGTCACCTGAGGCCAAGATTCATTTGACAGGAAGCAGAATCAAAAGTGCATCTTTCACCAGCTTCCATCCCTGGCACCCCCTCCCCTCCTGTACCCTCCACCAGCCATGCTAATAATACACATTAGATCTTAGTGGCTTGGCCTTTTCTGACGATGTTTATAATATATGGAGATCTCCTCCATACATATGGAAACCTATGCTAATTGGAGTATAAAGCTGCACAATTACAGCAGCAAAGCTGGTGGCGGAGGCTGTGCTACAAATCACTGTAGTGCAGCAACAGTAATGACCCTCGCTGTGGGGAAGTGAGTGTGATGTAGCTGGGTAAAGACAGTGTATACCGTGGAGCATATGGAGGAACCATGATTGTACCCTCAATGGGAGGAATCCTGCTTGTTGCACAAAGAGTGGAATCAGTTTAAGAACAGAGGCTAAAAAAAAAAAAGAAAACATGTGATGCACCATCTAATTTATGCTGCTGATCTGAGAGCGTGTGTGTGATTTCATTTGTTATTCAAGTGGTGTGAGGAGTGTGTGTGCATGGAAAACAGAAAAGCCAGAGACAGAGAGAGCTATTCTGTGAACGCAATGCACAAAACTGCACAAGGCTCGGATGCAAATGACGTAATCTTATTCTGTGTGTGCATATAGAGTATGCAGATGTATTTTCTCTAGTTATAAGTGTATGAGCTTTATATCTCTGTATGTGTGTGATTCAATAAGGGATTTAGCCCTCGCAGCAGCAGCAGAAGCAGCAGCAGCAGCAGCAGGTCCTTCCTGCTCAGTGATGAAGCTCAAGCCGATCCTATCACTGCTGCCACCGACAGTCATCAATAACCCTGCCAGAGGCTGCCAAGAGTGTGACTGTGTTTCCACCACATGGACACCTGCCCTTCATTCCCTCGTAACCAACAGGAAGAGGTGTATTTGTGTGTGACATCCGGGTATACAATTTGTACATTTGTAGCCTCTCTAGGAGTCCTTGATTTTGCTGCGAGCCACACTGAGCAACTGCTGTGCTGCATCCCTGTGATATAGAGGATTCTGTCTGTAATTATTATCTATCAAACAAGGATTTAAAGCTGTGCTAGGCAACTTTCCATGTTGGCAGCTTGTAGCGAGAGGCAACTGCACTTTCCACTATTTCCACTTGAATACCCTGAAGATGTATAATGTGATGTCAATCTGCACACTTATGTTACCCGCCCTGGCCAGTCTGTGACTGCTTTAAAGGGCTCCAAAGGGACTAAAGATCCAGCACTGGTGAGTCCAAATAAGTCCTCCAACCTGAGTGACCATATAGGTCATTCGTTCCTACTCCATAATACAGCCCACAAGAGCATCTCCTGAAACGGCGTCCCTACAGCGGCAGATATACCAGACCTTTGTTGTTATGGTTACAATAATAAATCTGTGGTTAAGGTTATCAGACAGCCATGGTTTGGTTAGGTATGCACACGGTACATATCTAGGGAAGATAAGACTGGAACCTGACAACATTATTTTACACCCAATTTATACCTGATGTGTTTCTGCCAGATTCTGCTGTCACCTGTCCAACAGAGCAGACGTGATTCAATTCTAAACAATGCAGCTGACTAAACCGGACACGTAGCAGCACAAGCTTCAGTTGAGTTATTTGTTGTTGAGTTATTTCAGTTTCTCTAACCACACAGTTGGTTATTGTGCTGTGAGCTCAGTAAAATGTGTCACCATCACAGCACGACGGTGGCTATAAAGGATTCAGAGAAGACGCTAAAAAGGAGTCGCAGCTGTTGACACTGCACCACTGAGGTGCTGCTTTTGCTGTGAATATGCAGACAAGGTGTAAATGGTACTTTCTTCAAAATGTTTCCTTTTAGAACCAAACTTCTCAACCATTCACAGCAACGAAGATCAGCCTCATTTCTCTGCAGGCAGATTATTCAAAAAACAATTAGGTAACTTCCTATCTGACATGAAAGTCTTTTAACCATGCTTAGCCTCTTCAGTTAATAATACTCAAAATATTAGAGAGAGGACGGATAACACAGGCCAGTGCTGTACAGTACTCATCAGAACAAATGAATGGACAGAGACTTCCATTATAGCTTCATTATAAGTAACAAGAGTCCTGAAAAATAGAGGATTTTCAAATCTTTATAAAAATATGACAAACATATGTTTGAGAGATGCAAATGTCTCTACAACGTGGCATAAATATGGCGACAAAGCCTGACTCTCCCAAGTGTCAAATTCCCCTGAGGTTCCGACCAACAGCGTGTGCGGCTGGAACAAAGCCGGAGAAAAGAGGCAAATCACTTCTTTCAAAGTCCCCCTCAGGGACTGGTGACTTGGATGATACAGTTAAAAAAAAAACACTGAGGAGTTACCAAAGCCTGCCACAACACACTTCCCACTGTAGCTCCCTCTAGTCACCTCATTTCTCTTCTTCCTGTTTCACCAGTGCTCACCTCATTTTCTCTTTCCCATCCTACCATTCCTTTAATCACTGGCGCCTGACTCCCTCTTCCTTTGCTCTCGCGCGGGCCCAGGTGGGCGAACATTGCTCACTTCTCCCGTGGGGGAAATGAGACACATGGACACCCACTGCAGGCGGTGCAGAAGCCACAGGAGAGTGTGACAGAAGCTTCAGATGCCAGCTTATCAACTTCCAGTCTTTTTCCAATAAATCCCAGAGAAAGTAAGAAATACCAAACATAATCACTGTCTGAAAAAAAGTGGTGGATAGACTTTAGACTGGCAAAGCAAGATGGCAGGAGAAGAGACAAAGGCCCTCTGACTGCACTTGTTTGACCATATAATTCTCGCCATTAGTTAGCCCCAGAGAAGGCAACAAGAGAGGAAACAACTAACTGGTTGGCTTCCCTATGCATCTTTTAATGGCCATTTACATGGTTGTGAAATTTGGCACAGAAACACAGTGTGGACGGATCCTGCCTTTGTTCCAGGAGTCTGTGGCCATATTTCAGCTATGATTTCAGGCTGCAAAAACCACTTGGTTGTCAGCCTCACTGCTTTGACAGGCAATTGTGCTGAATTTGTGAGTGAGTCAAGAGTTGCTGTCTACACACATGAGAACAGGTCTCATCTCTGAACCAAAGTGGAGGATGCCTAATTATACACCCGAGCAGACTCGAATACTTTTATTTCTCTTCCAAGATTAGTGTCCCGCTGAGAATGAAACATGCCGGACAGAGTAATCTTTAAGTGATACTTCAAGCGTAAACAGCCCTTTCAGCGATTTAAGACTAAGCAGATTTTGGTGTAATGTCTGAAATAAGAAACATCTGGGACATCTGTTTATAAGTCTGCCCACTTCTGATGACTTCAGAAAAATTAGAATACAAATATAATAATGATCCACTATACCTACAGTACCGGAGGCATTCATGTTAAAGTCTTTCATGTAATCTGTGGTGTTTAGTGCTCATAAGAGTTTTGTTCCCTGGATTTACTTTAGCATTTAGCCAAACTGTAATTGATTTATACTGGAAAAAACATGGACAAAATGTCCAAGTTTGTAGAATTAATCATTATTGTGCCTATCAAAAACTCCACCACCTGAATTTCCATGTATGAAGACAGATTAAGGTATCATTGAATCAATATTAATGTCCTTAGTTCAAACTCCAAACATTACCATTAGTAATGTTTGATGTTCCTCGTCTGACTCTTGGCCCTTTGTTGAAATAGATTTTCCATCCTCTCGCTCCAACGTCCCATTTTTCAAATTAACGACGTGACACCCCCATAGTTTAATCTAATAAGAATGAATCAGTTGATTGATACAGTGCTGTCAGGAAGAGGACTTCTAATGTGACAGAGACGATAGCTAATTCAATATAGCAGCTCTGCAGTACTCAGTGGCAAGAGGTTGGATGAGCTAAGAAGATGTTGAGTGTTTTTGTTTGAAAGCTTGTGGGGGTAACTCTGCGCTCGATGGGTGACTTTGGGGGACATCTGACTTTGCACTGTCCTTTGTGGCGTCTGTAGCTGTCAGGGAAAACGACAGGCGCTTATCTCCTCCCGTCTGCTGGCTTATCTACTGCTCACCTACATATCAATGGGAAATCAATGGGAAGCCTTCAGTGCACCGTCAATATAACAAATGACCAATTCAATCTAGCACTTACAGCACTCCTGAAGGAAGCCCTCGCTCACAGGAACGAGACCCAAGGCTGAACAGCAACAAAAAAGTGCACTTTCAGTCCCCTCAGGGGCAGATGCACCTACAGGTCAAACTCCATATGATCCAATGTGACAAGGTGGGAAATGCTGCAGGGCATGGTGGACTGAGGTGGATGGACACAGCCCTGAAGACAGCCTACGGGCTAAAGCCAAAATTTGTGTTATTGCCCTCTTGAGATGTCCAAACTGTGGGAAAAAGAGGCAAATAAATGAAGTCTGTCCCCCAAAAAATGCTTCTGCGGGTTATTTCAAGCAACAAAATACATGAGTGTATGACTAGAATATTGCATAAGCTAAATTCATTTAACTGAGCTAAGATAACCTGTTGTATAGTTAAAGTGAAATAAAGCACCTGTCACATCGTGTCACATCGATCTGCTTGGCCACTTAATTTCAATTTATTTATTCTAATTTCTGCATGTAAATCCAATAACTCATGCACACCTGTATTTTATTTTATCTCTAATTTATTGTTCTAATTATTCCCATGAAATAAAAAATGTGGCTTCATTGAGTCATTCAGTTACTGTTTTCAGACAGAGTCCACTGTCTGAGCAGCGTGCCAGCAAAGTGAGTCAGAGCTTGAATTTGCTGTCCCAAGCACTTTCAGAGAAATGTCACAGACCCCAAAGGGCCAGCCAATTTCCAGGAACCTCTCCAGTGAAATCTGCCCTTCACTATATGTTTCCTACCCGCACACATTCCTCCATCTTTACATCACCACACTCTGTATTTCTGCATTTCACTGGCTGATTTTCTTTCTTTTAAAGTTTTCAGTTAGAGGAGCTGTCAGAAATTGCTCGTTCGATCCGTCGCCCTTGTTTGCCGCAGAAACATTCCTCATATCATTCTTCCTTTAAATGTGTCAGCCTCACAAAGTCAGGCCCCATCGCAATTGACCTTCCATGTCTCCTGGAAGAGAAAAGCAGAAAGCTGGGCGAGAGGACGACACTCCAGCAAAGAGCTCAATCAATACAATACCTGGGGATCAGAAAATGGTGAGTGGCTTCAACCCCACACTGCAGAGGTGATCTTAAAACCTTGACTACCTCTTCAGGAGCATTTGTTACAAGTAGGGCATCAAGAAAACTTGGGCAGGTGCAAAGAAGGGTAGTAAGACTTTCACTTACTCTATCAAGTAGCCAGCAGCAAAATAATTATTATTTCAACGTTTTTCCTGTTTTTCTGAAGTCACAGCAAAGTGAATCAGAGCTTGAATCTGGCCCCTGTACTCACCTCTGGGCAGCTGATGTATCTGCACTTAGAAACACACATATGATGAAGCAGTGGAACATATTTCTGACTATCCCAGTGGGGTCATTGCATCATTTTTTGGGTATGTGTTCACTTGTTTACAGTCAACTGACCTTTAAGGAAATCAGCTGAGGCTCAGTAAGAGAATCAGCTGAATGTGAGACTTACAATGGTCGTTTTGAATAGTCCAACACGACACACGGTGCATGTTGAACTCACATTGGCCAACCCAGGAGTCTTGTTTCTTAACCCTCCAGGATATTCTGCTGCCACATGACTTAGAAGTGATACTGGAAATATCAACCTGACCTAGAATTATTTTAAACAACAACAAGTGACTACAAAATCACAAGGACAAGGAGGGTGCAGAATGCATTTGTCCCACGGACATTTCCATCATAGCAGAACAACCTTCACTCTCAGGAAGACAAGTGACTGCCAAGCCAGCTCTCATCCATCCCTCCCCACTCCAATGTCAGCATCATATGAACAATCAGAAGCCTTTATGAGAGAACACTTGAGTTTGATGCATCTGCCAGCACATGATAAAGACATGACCGAATCCTCAGTGACATGATATGAGGATAAAAAAGCGCTGACGGAAGTGCGAGGGAGGAGAGCACTTTCTCAAATGACCCCCCATACTTGAAAAAAAGGACTTTTAATATATCTGCAGCCAGTTAGATGATAGCGCGTGGCAGTAAAAAAAGCACTTAGTGCAGTAATGTGCGATCTTCGAGGATAAAAGGTAACCTCTCTAACTCCTGGGGATGGAAATTACAGTGTGGACAATAAATTCTGGGCCGGTACCATCCACTATTAGACCGACTGTGTTTGAGTGAGGAATGGCACAATAGAAATGTGAGTGTCGACCATAAATTTACAAAAGCTACTTGAAAACAAGCTTTGTCCTCAGTGGAAGTGGTGCAAACATGTTTTGGTAAGAATTTATTTCTCCGCTGGTTTAAGGTATGACTGATTGAGGTCATGTTATTTATGTGTTTGGAGTCGATTGAAATCTGTGAGATTATCGTCTTTTCTGTTGTTTGGAAATGATCTAACAGCTTTTTCATCTCCTCTCTAGTCGTTTCCTCGTTTGCACCTGAAACACTGATATCAGGCGCCCGAAAAAATACCTCCAGAACAGCTTGCGGTCCATCCAGTCGTACTGCCAAATGAGGGCTTATGACCCTGCAGATTCAATTTGCTTTTATAAATAACATTCAGCTGACAGATACGTATTTCCTTTGGCACACGAATGATCAATACCTAACCATATACCAATGTGCAGGTTTCCTAATTCAGCTTTAACTTTAAATTGAGTTCAACTGCTAAGCTGTTGACTGAAATGTAAATAGTGCAAAACGGAGGAGGCTGCATGCTTTGATAAGTGGAAAACCGCATTACTTTGAATTTATGTTACATTGCGAATATCACAATAAAATGCAAATTGTGTGTGCAGGATTTTCAAGTGACATTTGACATTTATGCGTTCATTCAGCTGTTCATTTACATTTTGTCTCCATATAATGACAATGTAAACAATGTTTGTCTTTTTCACGCTATAATCCCGGAGAAAAATACTGAATGACTTTGAATTTTGTTTTTACTTATACAATGCTGCAGTCACTAGCTTTCATTTTGAATATACTGAGTGCCAAAAAACATCACAATTAGTTTTAGTCAACCCCATCAGGTGCAATTTGTGTATACTTGTAGAATTTAATGGGAGTTTTTAATAAATTCATTACTGAGTCAGAACATAGAGTCAGGTTGCTGGTATAGACCTTAAATCAGTTTCTAAGAAGCATCTGTAGACCTGTGGTACGCCGCAGCTGTGACTGTGAATGTGACTGCTTTCATTAGTAATGACAACATTCATTTCAGGGTATTAGCTTGAAGTTCTCACGAAGTTCTGGGGAAACTTGGTAAGAAAACAAACTTTCTTTTCTTACTCATTTCCTTAGTGTCTGCACTGAGATACCACGATACTGTCACCAGCTAAAGTCTCCGTCTGCCATTCAACATGCAAATGGATCCAGAACTGTTGCAGAAACTGCAGACTAACAAACAGTATCCAAAACACTTCATATCATTCAGCGATAATAGAAAAGAAACAACAAACACTGCTGACAGTGAATTCACCAAACCTTGGTTTAATTTGTTCAAAGTTGTGGCAGAAGAAAAATAATTAATGGTGTTAATAAACGTGATCCATGATGTAAAGCTGCTGCTTCAAATACCACCACAAGCTGGTCCTTGATAGAAAATGCATGAGCTTATTTCTGTCACAAAATTCCTCCAAAAAAGCACTTCCCTTCACCCCCTGAAAGTCTCTGAGCAGCCTGCTGATTTTTTTCATAGGCGATAAAAATTCATTACATGTGAGATCGCTGCCACAACACATACATACACCAGAAATGTCATGCGCCTCAATCAAACGCCCCCCAGTTTCACAGCTTCAGCAGCACCACAGCTGTCAGTGATGAATTGCTTTGTGCATGCTTTTGCAATGTCCCCACACCTTCATAACAGGATACACACCTGGCATAATTGAACGAGAACAACAACCTCTCTTCTTTACAGCCATATGTGACGTACAACCGGCTGCACAGGTATCAATTACCATGCATTAGAGATGCTGATAGTGTGGATGCTCTAAAACGCGATAGCCATTTGGTTAGTGCTAAGACAAAGGCAAACAATGGCTAGAGGACTATGTGTGTGTGTTTAGATGACAAGCAGGATGGCTGACTTACCTATGCAGAGAATCCACATGGGGAGGACAGCATGAAACAGACAGAGGAGAGAGAAAGAGATCATTAGTTCAACAATCAGAGCTTTCAGCACAATATCAAGCAAATACGCTCTACAAAGTGTTATTAGGAAACTGTGTGATACACTTTGATCTAAAAGAGTGTTGGAGGGGGTCCCACAGCTTCAGCTTTCACACAGAGGAATCAGCTTTGTGTACACCCCCCCACCCCCGCCCCTTCCATACCTGTCCTCTCCTCCCCCTCTTGGGTGTTGAGGTACTCCTTAATGATTTTTACTCCACTAGTCAAGAACAAATTAGCATCTTTGCTAGCGCTCCCACAGTCAGGAAGCTCAACTGGGAATCATCAGTGGGGAAAAAAAAAAAGCGCTTGGAAAGTTTACTTTTCCCCGAGTCGTGATCGATGGAGGGGAGAGGAGGAGAGGTAACAGAGAGGGAGGGCTCCGGGGGGAAATAGGCTACGGCACAAGTGGTAATTAGTAAACTCATAAAATAAAGCAAGGCATCATAATGATTGCCGATATACTTCTGATGTCCTTGTTGTGTTGTTTGGCAGATGCTGAGGGAAACTAAAGATGATGTATATAGAAAGAGATGAGAGGATGTGAGCTGGGAGGGGGACTGTTAGGGATGGACCAAACCGATTTGGAGTGGCACAAATGTGGTGATAAATCACCAGTTAAATGTGGAATATTAAGACGTGTGGCGAGCAGCACTGTTTCAACCCTAAAACATAAAGAGGAAAAACTTCTTCAAAGTTTAAAGTCAGAGTAAAATGTTTTCTTTGTTGTTTTTTACAGCTAACAATTAATTTTCCTTTTTGATTAATTTGTTTAATTTTTCATCAATTCATTACTATTTAACACATTAACATTTTATGCTGCTTTATACTTCTACATCAACACTTATGGTTACTAGTTACTTGCTGCATTAAAAACATATAAGTGCTTTTACTCATAATGGAGTATTGTTAGATTACAATATTTCTGTTTTTTTTTTCTACCACTATAACAACAAAAATGATTTTGGGGTCATATTCACATGTCCTTTCATACCTGTTATATTACCCTTCAGGTGACTATGTAAACAAAACGTCATTACTTTCACATCATGTTGTTCCAGAGTAAAAACCCTGGAAATTCAAAGCTACGTCAGTTTGTTGTTGCAGGTATGTAACAGCTCCAGCACTGAGATTCCACTTCTTCAGTCAAAGACACAAAGTTGCCAGCTGCTGCTGGGTTTAGCCCTGTGCTTTTTTTCTGCTCTTTTCCTGTCACTTGTGTGAAAATACAAGCAAGTAACAGCAGATGTTCCAAGAGGCACCTTCCTCTGCTTGATGAAACCAATATCTTTTTTTTTTTGTACCCTTGTTTAACAAAGGGAAAGTAAGCTGAGCACATATGACCATCAGCAACACCTGTGGTTCACATTCACACGTTGTTCATAACACTAATGACATCTGTGTGTAACAACGGTAAAATGAGCATGTTAGAAAGAGAAGGATAGAGAAGAGTCACTAAGTCACGGGTTTCCTGGACAGTCTCCAGTGGATCAAACACAACACCCTCAGTTGCCACCTGTGTCCATGTCTCTCTTTTCTTGGCCATGACACAGTCACTGACTCCCTCCAGTCATCCCTGCTGCTTCCGCTGTGATGGCTGTCATTTGTCTTTCACCTGTCACTCATGTCTGGTGATTTGATGGGCCTCCGCCTGAGGTAACAAGGACTAGAAACTAGAAAAATGTTGTGGCAGGACAGAAGCTAGAATCTTCCTGCAGTGGTGGAATAGTCCTAAAGCCTAACCGCAGTGCTAAAATGACTGCAGACTATTACACCACGGCTACAGGTCATTGGATTCTGATATTTACAGCATTTATTTTCCATCATGGCAATCATTTCTGACCAGTATCTTGTCAGTGGGTTCACTAGAGCAACTTACGGTGCATGCCCACAGCTCTCAAATACCATCTGGGAAAGCAAATGGACACTCAGAAGAAGTCAGCTCCAAAAACGCAACTGAAGAAGAACAATCAGGCTTGTCTCTTTTTTTGTCTTTTTTTTTTGTTTTTTAAATCTGATTGTTCGCCATCCCTCTAATCCTAATGCTCATCTTATTTTGACATTGAATCAAGTTCATCAGAAGTTTGACTAAACCGCCACCATGGAAGCACTCTCGCACATCACTTCATGTCCTCACAACTTTCACTTTAGCTGTTAAGATAATTTAGTCCAGACCGTGGTGGTGGTGGGACCAATGTTGCCATCCACAGAAAAAGGCGAAAAACAGAAACCCATCCAAAAAGGGAAAGGAAGCCAAGGATAATTAGACCTCATCCTCTAAGAGGGTGATCTGAACATATCTATCCAGAGAAAGAGCCCAGCAGCGGGAGAAGCAGCATGATGCTGCTCCAATTAACCAGAAACTGACAAAAGGAGTAATACCTGTTATTTCACACCCTCTGTCTCTGTCTCTCAGTCGTCCTGTGATGAGTATGACAAACCATGTGATCAGAGCTGGCACTGAATCCATTCAGGTCCAAATGGGTTTTAGACAAATTGACACACAGACCAGAGACACTGTGGGCTTTACCGTTCACAGATAAGGTTTCTGTTACTATAAATTAACTAATTACACACAAATAACATCATTTATACTTTACTGTGCATTCAAAAGTTTTCTTGTGTGTAGTTTGATTTTTTTTTTTTTTTAGAAAGCACCAATAAAACTACATTCAGTTCATTCATCTTCTATTCAGTGAAGTGGGCCTGAGATAACTGCAGGTTACAGGGTGCCCGCCATCACTAATCACTTTAGAAACACCACAGGGTATCTCGATTCATTTGAGCTGTGAAAGCGGAGGTCAGATGAAGAACAATAATCAGAGGAGGTTCTGGTATTCAAACCTCTTTCCTCCACTAATGGGCCACAGAACACATTATCCTTCACCCATCTGGCGTATTTGCTTACCTTCCCAAGTGCATTGAGGGGGTATTAAGGGAAAGCAACTGCTAACCAAACTTTTGAGGACATTGACGTCTTCCTAAGGGGACGTTAAAGGTAACCTGAGACAACAGCTCATTCCATCAGAAACCAGCAATCTGAGTATTTAGGTTCTGTGAGCTGCTATTGATCGAGGCAGATAATTGGGTCCGTAATGGAAACAATGCTGCAGGTAAAGCTCCACAGAGACCTTGCGGAGGATTCAAATATGATGAAGTGCAGAGCTGATTGTGCCTTGTTGAGAAGCTGTCAATATGTCATTTCACATTTCTCCCCCTCCATCTTCACTCCTCCCTCTCCTGCACCCCCCTCCTCCCCCCCTGCCTCAGAATACAGCATGTGTTTGATGGCATCTCATTATGTCAAAATCTAATGAAAGCTACTTATCATTACTACAATATTATCAAAATAATGAACAAGGGTTATAATTATTTGAAGGATCTAACAATAATCAGACAAACAATGGGTGTAAGGCTGTATGATTATGTCAGAAATGCTCATCTTGATTACTCTCCTAAATATCATGATCCCAGCTATTAATCACTCGTCATTTATCTCGGTCTCAAGGACACAATTATTCCATTATTTTACTGCTGCCATACCTTAATATTCCTCACTGCAGTTTGAAGCCGGGATCTGTTGTTGTCGACCCAGTATAATGATTGATTACAGCACTAATAATTCCAGGAGGTGATGCATTTGTGGACACTGCGGTCCCCTGATTGTACAGCCAATGTATGCATCACTGATTTGTTTATTTGCCTCTCAAAGGTTAGTGCAATCCAAGTAAGAGCACATCCCTGGTAGGTTACTATAGATTCCTGTAACATGAACAACTGAATTCTGCTCTTCACCATGTGATGGTCGAGGATGAAATCAGTGTTGTCATGACAACTTTCCAGAATTGTTAAATCCTGTCTGATAACACCTGAAACCAACTGATTTATTTATTACTCAAACTGACACTGTCAATGACCACATTTCACCATCACTATATCTCAAGTAACACGTCCACATCAATGCAGCCTCCTGTATAAATACACTGCCATTTTCAATCTGAATGAACAAGGTTAGGAGTAAACTGTACAGCACTGAAAACAACACAATACAGCAAAGCACACAGATTTTCACATTTTTTTAAAAAAAATGTATAATTTAACATTTCCATCCAATGAAATTAAACATAGACTTAACAGCAACGTTACATGCTGTCAAAATATTATATAATTTATATGATTAAATCTAATTAATTTATGAGCTTTATGTGCTTTTTTTAGTGGCTCTCAAACAGTGACTACAAAATGTTGTTTTCATCTCTAATGTGTTTTTCTGTTTGTGGTCTGAAAAAAAATCCAACAGTTACTTCTTTATTACTTCAGGGCAAAGTTACAACCTTATTGTTATCTTTATCTCATTTAAACACAACTGTATCTTAAAAATGTCTAAATGAGAGATGTTGAGCCACTTAATGTTTTCATGCTGAGATTCTGAACTGTTCTTTTCTCACTGTTGCATTTCTCCAAATATTCCTCTTTAGTTCGCCACAGTGTTTCTGAACTGTAATTCTGAAGTCATGATGGTGCACGTTGCACATTTAGAGCTGGTTCAGTCGTGTCAAATGGAAGCGGTTGGTATACTGATCACTTCACGACTGCCAAAGCACGTTACACGCTTTTAATTGTGGAAACATAAAATTACAGTATACGTTATCTGTGACTGATTGTTCAGGCTTAGCAATTAGATTTAAACCGCAGGACCAAGAGTCGATTGACTGCACAATCCCTGGCAACTTTCTCCTCAAAGTACACACACACACACATACACACACAAAGAGGGGTCACCTATTAAGACTCTCTTGATACTAGAGGAGATCAGGTTTACATTTCAGGATAATGTTAACATCAGCCAAGGGCGAGTCATGGCCTTTCGGAGTCAAATTTGGGTTTCACAGAGAAGCAATTCAGCTCTTTTTATAATGGGGGCTCTGTGTCCTTCATAACTACAGTAGGACTCAGCTAAGTATGATTCAGTATCCCTGAGGGCAAAGTAGCAGCTGATACAGAGAATGACAACACAAGAAAACAGAGACGGAGGAGAAGAAGAATACAAAAAGCTCAATGGGGGTTTTGAATCTGAAAGAAAAACTGAATTTAGAAGTGATGGATGGCAACGTGGTGGTGAATGTGAATATCTGAAGGTGAGCAGAAGGCAAATATTATTTGGAGAAAGTAGAATCTGAGAAAGAAGGGTGTGCATCACTACTTGTAAATGACAAGAGAAGAGAAGAGAAAAGAAGTTGGCGGAAAAATAGACAGAGGTGATTTCTCAGTCCTTCCACGTTCACAGTGATGTGCCACAGACACCCATCAAGGAGTTCGTTGACAGAATGCATTAAGTATTAACATGTTGCTGCGGCGCAATAAGACTTCTCCAAGGGCCTCTACACTACATGCTAATTTCATTAGTGCTGGTATGCAAGAGAGACATCTTTGTATGCAAATGAGGTAGCTCAGTATAAGTAAATTACAGCTCGTGCCTGCCAAGTGTGTGATTATGGATGTGGGGTGTTTGTGCTGTAACGCTCATCCAAATGTGTAAAGTCCTTTGAGTTGAATCCTGCAGTGAAACTCTTAAGGAACGCTCAGGATATTGAGACTACTACAAAATGTAATGTTTTGCGAAGAAAATGAGATATTCAGGGATGTTTTTTGGGAAAAAGCCTAAACAAATAATTTAAATAAAAACCACTGTGGTATATAACTGAAACATTAAACTGGTATAACATTTTTGAGACGGTCCAGTCATCACTGTTGAAGCAATGTATGAATATCACAAACATTTCTTTACAAAAATGCACAAACTGCAGTATTTAGAATGAATCCTTAAATTCTTAATTAGTTTAAACTTTGCACTCATAGAAGCTCGGGCTGTTAATCAATCAACCACAGCAATTACCCTCTTGGATTAGATTACCAGCCTGAAAACACTAAAACTGTGTGAAACTATCTGAGGGTTATTTTAACATGTTCATCCATCATTCAGCCATCCTTAGTCACTCATTCATCCCATGAATCAATCCCTCATAGGCAAAAACTCTCTCCCACTTACTCCTCCTCTTACTTACTGCCAATTTTCCAATATATGTCAAGTGGGATTTGACTGACTTCACTCCCAGCTGCGATGGCTATATTTAATAAATGGCAATCTGTCCTTCTGTTTGCAGAGTGTGTGCTAAGTGGAAGTTGTTGGTGTACTGTAAAAAAGTGCTAAGAAGCCATGTCATCCTTAAAATTTTGTTACAAACTTGTGAGGAATGGATCCAAGGGAGTGAAGTCTTTTTTTTTAATTGAAAGTCAGACCATTAATATAAAAAGATAGAGGATGCTTAATTGTAAGAAGTCTTTTTTTTTTTTCTTAGATTTTTTTCCCAGGTAATTCCACTGGGGATAGATTTCTTTATAGATGGAACAGAAGAAATGAAGTTTTGTCTGTGTCTGTGAGATCTTGCAGCAGTTTATCCCAATCCAACCACTCCCGTGTGACTATCACTGCTTTCTTTGAATAAAAACAGAGATGACTGGTACAGGAGAAACCTCATAGACAATTTCTGTATTGTTAAAGCTGACAATAGGCATCTTTACATGTGGCTATGATCATAAGGTCTAGAATGTATTCAAGATTTAGAAAAAGGTAAGTTGAGTAGTAGTTGAATTGGTAGTTGAAAAGGTAGTTGAATTGATAGTTTGAAGTTTACTAGTAATGGTCTTATTTTGAATTGAGCTTTACAAGATGGTATCATCAGCATCTAAATGAATATTATGACACTGAGGAGATACCAGAAAATGTCCAAGCTGATGTTAAAAGTTGCTGTTGTACCATCAACATCTAGAAGTTATTTCTATGGAGGAGGAGGAGTTTTCTGAAGAAATACTGTAAATAAACAAACACGTTCAGTTTTTACTGAATGTTCAGAGTTTCCTGATTAGTCATATTTTGTTTTCCAAGGTGTGTAAATGCATTTCTTCTGTATTCCCATACCCTGATCACCTGCCTATCAGGCAGATTGGCTGTGACACGTTATTTGTCTATGTTTTGGAAAACTGATTTCATCTATAAACATTGTTTTTGTAGCAGCTGAAGTATTGAAAAAAAATGAAAGACCTTCAGCAAATTAAGGTTGGGATCAACAGAAAAGGCAACATGTGGTACACTGATCACAATACAGCTATGTGAGACTGTCCTGTAAAAACTGCCCCAAAGGAGCTTATTACGACCTATAATTACATTACATTGTCAGAAGACTTCTAGTGGCTGTAGTAATTATGATGGGAGCCAAAGAGGATGTCAGGGTACGTAGTATAAAAGACAAAGTCCACATTTGGAGGTGGTCGGGGAACTGTGGTACGAACACTGGTTGGATCTATCAACATTTCTCTGGTTGCTAAATACCACCAATCATCACAACATATTCACATTTCACCAAGGACAAGAAAAGAGTTCTCAACATAGATTACTGTGGCACGACCACTTCCAAAAATATCTGCAGAAATCTGAGATGGCCCTGGCATCGCTGGTACTCACACACACACCCTCATCACTACAGTATGACTGCCGCTCATCCCTGGAGTTTCATTCTAATGCAAATGAACACTGGCTGTGTTGACTATCACTGTGTTTTTGTTTTGTTTTTTGTTGTTTGTTTGTTTGTTTGTTTTGTCTTATTTTAGCTGACCAGAAACAATAACAGTGTGGAAACCTCTAGTTTATATATATATATATCATTTTATCAGAATAGCTGACATAAAGTTGGTACAAACTGCCAATGTCACCAACATGACACTTCGTCAGGACATTAAAGTGACTATAACGGTGGGTCTCAGTAATGAGGATCATCAGTATTGGATGTGGCAGAAGTAGAAACCTGCCGGTCAAGGTCTGAAAACATCTGACTGCAAAGTTTTTCCTCCTCCTCCACCTGAAGGTCACTGCCTGGTCCAGCAAAGCTACACAGGGAGGCCCCAGTGGGATGAGGCTGTTTTCAAGGTAAGTCAGGTCTGCAAATACAGTGCTGTGGGTGAGCGGTCACCAAGGTCTCAGTCCACTATGCTCTCCATGTTTCCAACACAAGCTCATATAATATGCATTGTGTATATATTGTCTGTCTGGCTCATTATATTTGTAATGTTCTTGATTTTTCAGTCTCAGCTTCTTTAGTAACTAGACCACGTCCTCTTTCAGTGGTTTCCTTGTTCGGGCGAAACCTGAAGAAACTGACAGTCAAAGGACCTGGACAGTTAAATGGGGAATAAAACTCCAGTGCACACTGGACTCTAAACCAAACAGATGCTCTACTTTTGCTAGATGTGGAAGAGCTAATTGTGCGCAAACACACTACCCGTAAGCTTGTTCAGCCAATAGTAAATAGGGGAGGCGTAGCTGTTGCTTTCGGGGACTTACTGCCCTCTAATGTTCAAGAATCACTCATTTCTACTATAAAGATATATTTTTTCAGTGCAGTACTGTGTTCTGTTTGATGTTGGACTCAGGCAGCTTCCACCCGTGGGTGTATGGGGATATGATCAAAGGTAAGATTTTGATATTTTCAGGCCCTGGCATTGCAGGAGGGGTAAGCCAGCTCTACAGTGACTTTTTTTTTCTCCAGGATTAGGATCTGCTCCCAGCATCAGCAGTGCCCCCATTCATCTGGATTTTGCACAGACATTTTTGGAAACGATTCCTACCTTCACAAAAGTTCTCTTGAATGTACACATTCACATCTCTCGAACGTACACATTCAAGAGATCTTTTGAGTTATGAGAGGGTTTTCAGGCATTATAATACATTTTTCTAAAAATGTATTATCTTTGCCATTATTAGTCTCTTCTATTGTATGTTACCTGATGTTGGTTCTGCAACCGGGCCGTCTTTTAAGAATAATTTCATAGCTAATTGAGAAAGGATGTCTTTTGTCAGAGGTTAGTCACTGTGCTGCTGAAAGTTTCAGGACCTCGCTGAGAGACACTGCAGTTAAATCTTATAAATACCACAGGGCAGAGACAAAAGCCAATACGAGTTCTATAAAAATTATACAAGGAGTGTCTGAGAGTTCACCTTTCACATCTGATTGTCTGGGTACTATTTTTTGCTAAATGGCTGCCTGTTTACTATAAATTGTATTAAACTGTGTCTTATTGCAGCAGCAAATGACTTTTATAATCATCAGGACATGTTATGTAGGTGAAAATCCCTTTAAATCTATCAGTTCCTGTTGAAAAATGTAGGTATTTACACATGAAACAATGAAAACAAGCCTTAATTGTGCCATAAATATCCTCCTTCCCACTCACTATTTTTTCCCAGATGCTCAAGCCTAACAGTGAGCCACATAGTGTAGTGAAGAATTACACATAAGAGTGAAATGGATTAACCTACAATATCACTTAACTGAAAGTTTGTTTCCCTTGAGGTTTTCTCTTTCTACACTCGGAGGTGCTGCTGGGCTCTTTATCTAACTGTAGTTCTTCAAGGTAGAAGCTAGAACACTGTCAGAGAAAAAGCTATACTGAAGGCTTAAGTGACATTCATATTTTCCGGTGCATTTGAAGGTTGTGCCTCAGCACTTTCCCTGGCACGCTGTCATCATAGTTTCTTCCACGACCCAAATTTTTTTAAAAGTTTGAGTTCCTACTTCTGCACATTTAACATTAATATAACAAGGTGTTAAGGAATCACAGCCTTCACTTGGAATCTTCTTTATATTCCACTTTATGTACTGTAAAGGCCACGATTTGTTCAGCCACAGGAGCTGTGTGAAGTCTTGGCTCCCTCCTGCTGCTCTCACATCCTCTCTTCAGTCTTCAGTCTGCAGTCAGACTTATTTTCCCTCATTCATTCTGAGTTTTCTGGTGCAGAACAGATCGCGCCATAAGGGGAAACTTTTACACTGTCAAAAAAAATCTGCGGTGCCTGCAAGTAACATTTGTGCAATTGTCATCTATCTGATGGAAAGCACTGATTCAGATCTGACTAATTTCCCTTTAATAACCTCGTTTTATCACCAGTGAAACGATGAGGTGTAAATGAGAGACACTGTCTATCTCTCACATTTATTTAATTATTATATTTATTGTGTGATTAAATTATATTGAAGCCCTTCTGAGTTCCTAATTTTCCTTGACGCAGTTCTGACATAATTGCTTGGAGTTAGTTTTGCGTGACTTTGTAAACAGAGCTCTGAGCATTTTGAGATCCTGATGTGTGTGCACGAGAGCAAATCCTGCCATTTTGGATAGTGTTTCGCGGATGGAAAGAAAAACAGACAACAATGAGTCAGGTGTGAATCCAACACTCCATTTCTAGGCCTCAGATTGTGAACCCTGTATGCTGAGTGTGAAAATACCCCCCCCCACCACCACCACCACCACACCACCAGCTGGGTGTAGAAACAAACTGACAGCAGAGGGCTCAGTGAAAACATGCTCATAACCTGGAGGTCAATGAGGTAGAGGCAAACTTTAACTAGTTTCCTCATGGGAATCAAGTCTAATTTAATCTCATTTATGTACAACCAGTGTCTGAATTAAACACCTGCCAAGCACCAAATGCCCAGAACATTTCTCTTAGTGGATAAATCAATAAGGGCAACAGTGATTTACTGTCAACATTTCAACACCTTGTTTATATCAAGCTTGTAGTTTTGCCTCTTTTAAGATGGCTACTATAGCTCACTGTGCTGTACGTTAGCCAGTCATATCAGAGTGAAGTACTGACTGCATCAGCCTGCCTGCATGAATGGATGTTGGTTAAAACTTTCTTTGCACAGCAGAAAAGTTTGCAAAAGTTGAGAAGGTTTCAACATCGTTCTATGCTTAGGCAAACGAACATGATGCAGAAAACAATACCTTTTGGCTTTAGGAACTAAGAAAATCTTCACAAATCGATCATCACAAAGGAAAAAAATACTATAAATAAACTAACTATAAATAAATACAAAGGAAAAGAACTAAAAACCAAAAAATGCTTGGTGTTTACTATTCAAGAGACGACCTGCCTCAGGGACTGTACTTCTCCTAAACTGCTCAGTTCTAAAACAGAGTTGTCTGAAGCTGCTCCCAGAGGACATTTCCTCAAAGAGGGGAGCTGCTGGGTGAGAATCATCTCTAACAACAGACAAGGCTTTTTGGTGAAGCCCAGCTTAACAATGTGAAGCGAGTGATGGAGAGGAAGTGGCCAGTAATTTTAGATGCAATCTTAACTGTTCTCTCTAATGCTTTCATTTCAGCAGCGGTCAGAATACCAAATCAAACTGAGATAGAGGAAAACTGGGTGAAATTTCCTGCGCTTCCGCAAAAAAAAATACAAACTCAGATGAGCCCGTTTTACAATTTTGTGAATGCTGCTTTCCCATTTCGAGTTTGCAGAGATTATGGTGCCAATAAATTTAAACTCTTTCATGTTTTAAGCTGAAGGTTACGATCGCTGCACTAACTCACGAGATTGGACACCTCCTTCCTGTATGCTGATACATCAGATTTTGTTACGAGCTCCATCACTGTGGTATCATCAGCAAGTTTTAATATTTTAACTGAGCCACTACGACTAGTACAATCATTTGTGTACGAAGAACAAAGCAGTGGAGAAAGGCAGCAGCCCTGTAAGTGATTTACAGTTACAGTTAACTGTAAGTGGCTTAGAAAGAATGTTTTTACTGATCTGTGGCTATGAGTTACAACCAAGTCAGTAAAAAAGTGGGTACGTTTCAGAAGGAAGATGATTATCCAGCAACTAAATTATAAACATATATATGGATTCTCGCTCCTCGCTCATTTCCTGTGGCCGCTAGAATATCAGCTATCAAAATAAAAGTCTGAAAAGGTCCAAAACATACCTCTAAAAACATTCTGTTTCCCGCTTTTCAAAAGAATAGTTTTTGGTTTCCTTAGTCAACAATGGATAGTAAACAGAATACATTCAGGTGAACCAGGTGCAATATCAGAAGTCCAGTGAGGCAAATATTAAGGCCATACACCTGAACACCTCACGGAAAATACCTGCTGTTAAAGCAGAACAAGATAGCTGTGGGCCTTTTGCTGGTGGCAAGATAACAATATTAAGAAAGAAACATCTCGCAACAATAGCTTTCTGTCATTGTAATATTAACCGTAAGTAAATGAGACAATATTGAACTGAAACCATCAAACACTGTCTGAGGTCACACAAGGACGCTCAAGTGGCCCTGGAGCCCACTTTTGGAGCCCCAGTGTTTGATTGCTTGTATATGTGCAGGAGAATATGTTATAACAAAACTAATATAATACAATTCTCCCGGTGTGCAGGAGAAAACACATCCTCTATCTCGACTGAAAGGATGGAAAATGACAAAGAAAAGCCAGAGAAAGAAATCAATCTTTTACTTCCTGTGTAAGATGGAATTGGATTTTGACAAAAATAATGCTTTTAAAAAGAAAACATCCATAGACTTCAGCTTCCGTGCTTGGGTTACTGTTGTGTTGGCAGCCAGTCAGCCTTTTCCCGTCATCCGTGGTATCAAACTACATGAGTGTAGTTAGAAAATTCACATATCCTCTTTAATCTATACTATATAAACTATACAATGGTATAAGTGTGTTATATAATGGAGTTTTAAGAAAACTTTTTTTAGAACCACCCCCGCCCCCCACCACACACACACACACACACACACACGGATTACAGTTTAAGTAATTCACGTTCACAATGGCAGTGGGGTGAAGCTCAGACTCCTCCCTTCCCTCGCTGCAGTTTGGGCTCACTTTGATCTGTCATAGACGCCTTATTCCTCCTGACTACAAGCCACAACTCTGAGAGGAGAAGCAGTTTTGGTGTCCTGAAAACAGGTTGATGACTGAGTGTGAATTTGAATTAGAGTTGAGTGCACAGCTGTGATGTGCTCGTGCCGCTAAATTTAATGACAGAGAAGTTTGTGAAGTCGCACATCTCATCACCTCTGTGTGAGTGTGTGTGTGTGTGTCTGTGAGGCCTCCAGCTGTGTTCTCCGTGCATGCATCCGAGCGTGTGATTCTCCAAGTTATCTTCGTGTGTGTCGCTTCCCGCACCCTCTGGGACCCGGAGTACAGTGACTCCATCATCGATCGATTTCACTGGATGATTTGTCTTCATTAACGCTGAGCAGTATTAAAGCCATTCCTGCGAACGAGCGAGAGAAGAGAGCGACCGAGGGACCGTGTGATTCGCTGCGCTTCGTGCCACCAAATGTGCCGATTCATCTCAAATGCAAAGAGGTGTCAAAATGCTACTCGACGCCATATGGCTGTGCACTGACATTAAAGACGACTGTGTCTGTGCTTGTTTTGGATATTATTTCATTAATACCTGCTTTAAATCAAACAGGGAATTTAAAGCGCTTCAGATCTCCGTGGAGCATGTTCTTGGCTGGACCAACACAGCAGGGCACAGTCCTACACACGCCAATGTCTGTCTCTGACTGACTGAGAGATGAGGTTATACCATTTTACAGCTGACCACCTGATCTTTCCAAATGAACTGGCACAAACCTTTTCTATTTTGCCTTCAGGATAGAGTTTACAGGTGACTCTCTGGATAAACTTTAGCTACTTTCCGTAGAAGAGAATCACCAGTTGGTCTTTGCCTCCACAGACACACCTCATTCTACTGACTGCACAGCAGCTGACACAGACGTGACAGAGTTTCTAACTTTCTCTCTGAGAATACTTTCCACTGAAAGTAGTTGTTTACACTTGTTTACGTCCTCAGTGAACACTGAATCTATCACAGTAACAAGTACAGTCTGCCAAAGCCTGATAAAGCTAAGCTACATATCCAAAAGCAATTAGAAACACATAGTTTGAGCCAGAGTTCGTATTTATCTAACCCTTAGAACCTGATCAATGCACTCATAACAATCGTGATAATCATAATAATAGTAGTGAAATAAGAGTAAATATAATAAGTTAAAAGCAGTCGCAGCTGAACTCAGTCAGTGTCTTGATTAGAATTCTGAACTGACCCATGGGGACCAGAGCATCAAGTTTTAAGCTACATGACAATTCATTCTACATGTCTGGTGCAAAAACATCTAGAAGCAAAGTCTTTCTCAGATCAGAGTTAATTCGAGGGACCTGCAGCACCAGCCAGTCCTGAGAGTGGGTGTTATGTGTTCTCACTCTTCAGCCAATAAGAGCTGTCAAATATAAGGGCAACTTCTGAAGGAGCCCTTTATAAATAAACAAAAACAAATGCTGCTCTCTCCTAATGGAAAGGGAAAGCGAACCCACTCTCTAATGCAGAACAGAGGGATGAGTGCCATGGACGTCTCCAGTTATAAATCTAAGGGCTGAATGTTCGACAGCATTTAGGGGCGTGAGAGTGGATCATAATCGAAGACTTAGACTGCTTCCACAATGTCCCGCCGACAAAACACAGGGCAGTGAGCCTTGTTTCTGCATCGATATGTAGCTTAAAGGTGAATTTATTATCAATGCCTTTTTAACATGCCTGTGCCATCTGAACAGTATACATTTTGTTTTATCAGCACTTAATACAAGTGATGATCCTCCTCTCGCACACTGATCCAGAGTCTGCAGACCTGACAGACTGATTGAACTGATCTCTCAGACAAAGGGGCTCAGCAGCGTTTCTGCTGTCCCTGTTTCCTCTCTTTGTTTTAGTGTAGATGTGTGAATAAATACACGAGTTAAACTGCAAAGAATATCTGCTTCCTGAGTCTGCATCATCAATACACGGACTAGCCTGTAAGCCTGTAAATAACAGAAATGAGAACCAAGCAAAAACAGCCCTGGGCTCTGGTTCTGTTGATAAAAATAAAGATATAATGCTGCCAGTGTGCTCCATGAATTGGTTATGGTGTAAATACCGAACAGTTTATTAAAGAGGAATTTACCTTCACCAGCATTTAGTGATTACAAATAAAATGCTGAACTTTGATTGTTCCAGTAGTCTCTGCGCATACTTTCTAAAAATTCCTTGAAATGTTCTCAGATCCATTTTGGCATCAGCTGCTGTTGTCTCTTCTGAGCGTTGCTCTGATGTGCTTTAAATTGCACAGTCAGAGTGTAAACCGCAGCCGACAATTGAATCACTGGCAATGATCAGCTACAATCAAGGCCGTTGTGGAGCTTTCATCCAAGTCATTCAAGATGAACTGATGAAAGTGGCTCTGACACTGAGTGGGTGCCGTGGACTCTCTTTGTCTCCATTCACAAACTCACAGTTTCAACACCGACCTCTGCTAACCTCAGACGTGTACATGCTGCGTGTCTGTGTGTGTGAAATGTTTATGTATGAAAGCAGAGGTCGCCGGTTTATCATATCTCTGCCTTAATGCCTTGAGGATCGTGCTTCCCTCCTCCGCCCGTCGCTGATGGTGGCTGAGAGACACCTGTCCCGTCCTGACCTAGTCCATCAGCGTTGCAAGGGTGCCACTAGGGCAGACTGTCACTCCTAATCGTGCTAAGTGACAGTCAAAAGGAGGACACAGAGTCAACCACCGGAACCTATTAGCGGTCTTACAGCTCTCACATCAGGAATTGCTGAAAAATAGGTGAAATGTGTGCAAGAGGACGATGTGTGATGATGTGATTCATTTGGAGACGTGAGGAAGTGCAAAAATAAGTGTTGTGTGTGCGCATGTGTGAATTAGCACAGAGGTTTGTGTAAAATGTCAGCAAGGTTCATGGGGAGTTCACGGCAAACGTCTCTCTTCCTCGCTCTCCCTGTCCTATCCATCCTGCACACACTTGACAGCAGGTTCTGCCTGGTTGCAAAGGGACCCCGACTCAATGTATCTGAATCAGTCACACTTGTCCCGTCTCATCTGCAGGGCACAGTGCGGAGAAACAAGACGACGGGGGGGAGGGTGTGCTGTGGCACAGCTGGTTGTTGGCATTTATTTTATCTGCTTTTTTTTATTTCACTGGTTGTCAAATTTATCTACCAGCTGTCAATTTTATGTTGTGTTTCTTTACAATATGCACAGTACAAGGTGAACATAACCTGCCTCTGGGAGTGTATAGTTTTTAGTTTTTTTTCCAAATCTCAGAAGAAATTTGATGCAAAAAGTTGTGGCCTTTAAAGAGTTAATAATTAAATCCTAATGGCTGCCTTTTAGGTTACAATTCCAGTTAATATGGTGTTTCTGAATAATTATCTTTGACAGAGTGTACATAAATTCACCATCAGACCTTCATACAATCTGTAGTTCTCACTTTTCCATTCATGATTTCTAAATAATTTATCTAAAATTAAGTAGTAAGGTTTAAATACTTCTTAAATTAGTCATGAATGTTAAATTGTACTCTCAAAGTCACAAACTATAAATGATTTATAAGGACATTTGTTGAACATGGCTTAAACAGAACAGATTTTGCAGCTTCTTGAGCTGAAACTGTTCTAACCTTTTGCACTGTACTGCCTGTGAGATTTATCTTTATATTGCACATGGTAGTTATACAGTTTTCCTGTCAGGTGACAATGTTCTTTCCACTGAAAGTAATTGTTTACTTTATGTAACGTTCATCTCACCTCACACACAACGGGAGAACAACACTCTGTCTAAAAATATTCTCCTTCACTTTTTGCACTTGTTATCAGTTCCTCAACTTTGGATAGCGACTATGGTTACAGTTAAATAGAACACATCCTCTAAATTCTGAGTGTTTTGTAGGCTACAATATGGTTTTCAATTTAGCATCTTACACATGATTTATTTTATTGCCAAAGGACATATCCAGACATTTAAAGCAACTACAGGGCCCTTTTCTGATACTATTATATGTATATATTTTATTACAATTAGATATGGAAAATCCTCTGTTAAAGCAGGTACAACTTGATGCTGAAGTTAGCAAGCTCGTGTTAATGTCACACTTTTCTCCAATCTGCCTCAGATCCACTATTTTATGGATCCTTTTTAGATTAAATATACAGAATGTTTTCTAAAACATTTGTAAGAAAAGAAATACTAACCACCAGCAGGCAAGTCATAGGTCAAATTCATGAGCTCATATACTCAGCAAACAAGCACATAAACCTTAATCTGAGGTTTCCCGCTACACATGCTCTCACCCTCTCAGGCTCCAATCTAACGAAACCTAATGAGCAGGAGAGGATTACTGCGGGGTGGGTCATCAGTGATGTAGAAAATCTGTGCTCTGCCTCTGCTCGTGGTCTTAAAGTCACCTTGGCCGTGCAGACGTGTGACGCCCGGCTCCTCACAGGCGTCACCTTGGCCTTGGAGCGTGCATGCCTCACCTCCTCACCAGTCATGTGACCAAAGGGCCTTTCAGACAAACGCTGGGGCTTAGGGGTAATAATATCCTACACATTATATCATGAGGGCACCTAGGCCATATGGCTACATGAACCTTGTTGGCTTGATTTATAACAGTGCCAGTGATTTCTTTCTGATGGATGGCTAATGGAGGCCGCTGGGCAGAGATGGAATTTCTCTTTGTTCAGTAAGGATGCTTTTTTATGTGTGTATGTGTGTTTGTGTGTGTGCGTGTGTGTGTGTGTGTGTGTGTCTCTGTGTGTGTGTGTGTGTGTGTGTGTGTGTGCAGTGTGCAGTGTTATATATCTGCATTACGGTGTGTCACTCTACCGCATTCACCTGCTGTACAGTAAGAATGCATCACTCACGCACTGATGATTTGAACTGAACTGTTTACCATCTATTGCGTGACTAACAAGGATTTTCTGCTGTACATTTATAGCAGCCACAGGCCTGTCAGAGCTCCACTGAGGCTCTGATGTATCTGTCCTCTCACCAAACTCCTTCCCCAAGCCTTCAATCAAATGGCCGCAGCAGCCCACGTGCAGCGGGAGAGCACCACAAAAATGGAGCAGAGCCCTGCAGCTCATAAAAGGAAGGAGTGTGTTTGCAGGACATGCTACAAACACGTCTATGATGCTGGATTTTCTTACCAATGAGGTGATTCTAAAGATGGAAGTTATTAGACTGATTTTAGTCTTTCCAGACAGTCACTGATAAAAAACACCTTGCATGCATTGGCATGCTCGGGATACAGGAGGTAATCGATTAGGCCCATAGGCCCAGGGGCCCGAGAGATCAGGTGGCCCTGTGTGAAGTGGCTGTTAACATTTCTCGTTTGGAAAATCATGGAGCTCAGTTAAAAGAAACACAAAGACCACAAAAATATGCAAAACAATCCCAATAAGAGGCAAAACAACCATAAAAAGACACAAAATAACTCCAAAGACATGAAAAATGACAATACAGAGACACAAAATGACCAAAGAGAGGAGCATAACGAGCACAAAGGCATGAAAAACTACCACAAAAAGATCATAAAAAGACACAAATGTTCAGTCTGGGGAGGAGTGGGGCACTTTTTACCTGTCTGTGCCCAGGGGCCCATTTTCTCATTACATGCCCATGACCATATGTTATTTATGTGGTGGCACATTTGAAAGCAGTAACGTTTTTTTTTTTTTTTAAATATGGAGAACTAAAGACAGACCAACATTTGATGTAGGAAGAAAAGAAGGAGGGAAAAGTTCCCTGTCGCTGAAGGCGTCACCAAGGACAGTTTCCATCATGGTCCATGCTAAAAGCAATATAACCATGCTGGGATAATATACTGTGTGTCTGACAAATGTTACTGCTGCTCCATTCACACTTAGCCACCTCATCAAGAAAAAACACAACAGAAAAGCATTAAGAGATGAATGTCTATCCATGACACATTCATTGTCTTTACTCCTCCCAAGTGTAACTACATCAGTACAGGCTCTGTGGAGGCTGCCTCTTCAAATTTTCATCCATCTTCATGAGCCAAACGATGGATGAAGAAGTAACTAAATAAGCAGAAATATCTCTGACATCCACTAAAATAAAAACCAGGCTCTGTACAGTGTATATGGTTATCAGTATAATCCATTATAGATGCATTATGGACAGTGTCTCTGCCTTCAGTCTGCTTCCTGCTCCTTTGTCCTTTACTAGTCACAACTTGCTTAGTGAGATACTGTAAAATTTGTATTTTTCTTGCTCACAGCAGTGTCCTGCTGTTCCGTGATCCGCTGCTTTTATCTATTGCTACAGCTCTTGTGGTGATTCTGACGGTGGTGCAGCAAACTCCTACTCCTCCATTATCCTGCCCTTATAAGATGCATTGGATTGGTGTTCGCTCATTAAATAAAGGAAAACTTAAGTGCTACACCTCCATTTGAATCTGACCCCTTTCTTTTTCTTTTTTTTTTAAATCACAAAAACCACAGGAGATAGCGCTGCACCTGCTTGAAAACCTTTCAACCAATTCAGCCTATTTCAAGTCCCGTCTTCCTACCTCTTTTGAGTGTGCGTGGGTGTTGCCCCATGCTTTGTCACCCAAGGCTAGCAGCAGACAATGCCGTGCTGTCTAAAAATTCACTTGAGAAAAGCAGAACTAGCTCACTCACTTGACAGCAGCTGAATGAAGCCCTATATGGAGGAATGGATGAATCGTATAACAGGCCTGAGCATTGAGGCTGGCAGAGTCTGCAAAGCCAGCCAGGTATGATTTTTCTTTTTTTGGTCCTCCCCCCATTTTCAAATGCCAACCAGCCTCTACATCACATACAACATGACAAGTGTCTGCTGTCTCTTTGCCTGCTGCTGGTGACTCTATCATGAACTTCTATTCAATCTCAAACTGAAGTGAATGGGTGAGAACGGTGGTCCTGAGCGCTCAAACAAACGAGGGAAGCGTCTTCACAACTTTTAAATACTTATTGTATTTCTATAGTCAATTTCAGGAATTAAAGCTTCGTTCATCACATCAGTAATTTAAGATGCCATGACCATCAGTATTTAGATGAAGAGACATGTGAAAAATAAGGAGTATCAGATTAAATACGATACAGATATTGTTTCAGTGCGTAAGATACATATTTAATCAACATTTAAGTAAATCTAAGTATCAGATTATACTCAGTATCAGATGATGTCCATGATATAAGGACTCGGATCAGGATCACAGCCAAAGAAACTTGATCTGGAGAATCTCAATATAAATGCACGGTAATTACAGACCAAGCAAATACAGACTCCACGTGTAATGTCACTGATTGACTGAAGCCTGTTGCTGCACAGACTCTGTTATTCACCAAACAAAACAGGAGTGGTGTCAAACGGGCGACATGCAATTTCGCCCACCTTTCAACGATGCCACGAACCACACAAACATGAGTAACCTCTCATGAGGCGCAACTAGAGCACAAACGTGAATAGGTAATTGGGGTCACAAATCACATGCAGCAGTGAGAGGCCCGCTGCCCCTCTACACAGCCATGTTTACGTGTGGGTGTCTCTGTGTTAATGTAAAAATTGAACACCACTCCAGGGTCGGTGCTCAAACTCTCCCCATCGACTTTGCGCCGGCTTCAGCAGCCGAATAAATATGCATGCCTGCGCTCGGCCTCATTTGCATCCTTGAACTGTGCCTTCGCTAATGACGAGCTGGAGGGGGAGAGGGGGAACGCGTGAAGGCTTGATAGGTGGAGAGGGGAAGAGTGTGCGTATGTGTGTGTGCTGAGGGGAGGGCGGTTATCACTGCCGATCACATGCAGGTGTTTAAGCTCGGCTTGCCCTTGAGCCGGCCAAGGTTAGTGCCGTGTTTGACACTTCACCTTCCTGTAGCAGCTCTCTATGCACTCCAGCAAGCAGAGAGGAGGAGGTGGGGAGGCTTCAGGTGGGGAGGGGAGGATCCCTCTGTAAGCTCTGCAAAGTGCATGACTCAAACTGAGCAAGAGATGCCAGCAATTACTGTAGGTGTTCCAACAAGAGAGCAAATACAAAGGGGCAAGCTTAAAAACACTGGGAAAAAAGAAAACCTTGCTCTGGTCCAAAGTTTTAATGAGTAAATGCAAATATAAGGAAGAGCATCTGATTTTTGTCACCCTGTTTTGTCAGTAAACAACACACTTAATGCACTTGTTTGTCTTTCAAGTGGAATTTACTGGTTGTTTGTCCAATCACGACTCTTCAATATTCTGTTGCTTTATAAAATTTGGTCTTTATTAACATGCTGTCCTCTTGAAAAGCTACTGTTTTTTTCCTCTTTCACTTTGGAGTCAGTGAGGACAGACTTATTAAGTGTTGCCACTGGGGTTATTTACTCGCATGATGTTTTTTTTTCTTCCGTCAGCTACAATAAAACAGAAAATATCAAGTTTAAAATGCTCAGTGGTTTATCTGTCACAGTAAAAAGTCTGAAACTTAAACAGTGACGTCAAGAAGTTTTGCTCATTAATCTCATCAGATTTTCAAGTTTAACATGAAAGAGGGACGAATAATTAGGTAGAATTACAAAAGAAAAAAACAGACATTTGGAGTCACATTGCAACTAGAGTCCTTTTATCTGACATGATGACACTGATTGATGAGCTTTTTTTTTTTTTTTACATCTGCTTATTGCTGTTTGTTGCATGTTTCCCCAATTTTTACAAGCTGCTTTCATGTTTATCAACTGCAGCAGGGGGCTGTCATTTTTAAAATAAATGCCGCAGATCATTCTGCTGCTTTATGATAAGACGCAATGAAATAATCCTCATAAAATAAAAATGATTAAAGGGTTGCGTTTCATTGCTAAAGTGAGAGTCGCGCTTGTCTATGACATTTATTGCGTCCATATAAAGTTGTATTGAACAACATAAAATGTGTTTTGTGTGTGTTCTGGACTGAACTGCCAGATTCCATTTCAAAGTTACAAGCTTAGAAACCACTGAGCCTTATAATTAAACATTCAAACAAGAACTTTAATATTAATGAAGTCCTCCTCAGCTCTCCCTTAGTGTTCTCTCTGGTAATCTACACTTTCACAAATTTTCCCTTTTTTGTGTCCTCTCCTTTCACAGATTGTAGAAATATTTTGCGTGCTGGAGTTTGTGGGTTTTTTTGTGTGTTTTGTGTTGAGTGTGTATTAGCATCGAGCATGCGTGTGTATCAGGTGCGTGGACGTGTCAGCGTACGCATGTGTGCGTGGCTTTTCGAGGACTTTTCATCTAGCGTTAAACGGCTCGGCAACACCAATTTTTCATGGATTACCTCTGCTGCCAAACGAATCCACACATGAAGTGCAGAAGACTAACATCTGAATGAAAACACTAATCTCTCCCCTGTTTGATCTTGATTAAACATCTTGTCAGATTTGTATGATTATGGTAATCATAGCGACTTTTGATTTTGGCAGAGGGAGGGGAAAAAAGATGAGTCATATCAAACAGGCTGAGCCGATTACACAGCTTTGACGTTTTCCTTGAAGACGGAAATACATCTGAAAATGATGTTTTGCTGACACTGTGACAACACGATGACACAACACAGACAGGCCGCGGCTGTAATTTGTACAAATTTAAGTGCGTGTGTTTAAATTAACTGATTTCTGGTGCAAACTGATGGTGGTTCAAAGTAAATCAAAGTGCTAGTGGCATCCTGTATGTTAGAGGGGTTTGATTACCAGCAGGGGGTTAATCTGTCATTCTCTCTTCCTCATGGCATCCTTTTCTTCTTTCCAGCAGTGTAAATGACATGAAGGATTACGCATGAAACGTATGTTTTGTGAAAAATGATAGTTCAAGGAGCCTTTTTCATTCATTGGGAACGAGGACCGGGAGCTGTTAGCCCACTCAAGCAACTTTTTTTCACAGTACTAAAGAAAGTCAGTGTGGTTACCACCCATATCCTGGGCAAATTAGGACAAATTATGTCCCTCTACATAGTTATCTGAGTTGTGAAACAGTGGGAAACTTACTTTAAAGCTCTTTCATGCCCACTGACTTCCACTAGCAATGACAATTTTTGCTTCCAGTATCTCTGAATCCAGGAAAAAGGAGCTCAGTTTGCTTCTTAAAACGCTCAACATCCCTTTCAGAGCCACACTTCTGAGGAGACAAACTCGTAAAGGTGGAGAGCACTGAAATGTTCCCTCTGTTTCTGACAGCATGTCACGAGGTTAAAACCTTTCACTCCAGAGATCAGATATGATGGCAGAAGGTTGTCATGTTAAATTGAGGACACAGCGCCACACTGCGACTCACCTCTTTAAGCCTTTCTTTTTTGGCTTTTTAGCCTTGGAACTACACACACACGACTCTACTGAAGATAAACACCTTTTCTCTTTCTTTCTCTCCACACACACACACACACACACACACACACATATACTTGGCTTAGGACACAAATGGATGTGCTTTGGCTGGGAGAGAGGTGTTCTGGTGCCACATGTGTCACTGAGTCCTGAGTCTCTGTGTTCAGGCGCAGACAACCAGCAGGAAACATTTTCTTACCCGTTTCACCTGGCTGCCTTGAAATGTTGTGTTCCTGTCAGAGTCGCACATTCCTGTCGCATTTTTTCCTCCTATGCTCCTTGCCTCCATCATTCGACAGAGAAAGACACACACGCATGCAAAAATAAATAAATAAATAAATAAATAAAAAATGCGCTTGTGTTCCTCATGTCATCCGCACAGTTACATGAAAATAGCATCATAGAACATCCGCCCCCGTTCCCATCTGCCGTCATTACTGACAGGGCCAGGCTGAGCCGGGCGCAGAAAGCTGAGCTGCTCCCATCTCCGTCTCTGAAGCTGAGTTTCAGAACCACAGACAGCGCCACTGCTAGATGCCCTGTGCTGGGGCGATGCAGCCCAGGCAGCTGGGCGGCTCCCCCTCCAGCCTGCCTCCTGGCTGGCCCAGGGCGGAGAAAAGGCCAGCTGGGCTAAAGAAATGTGATCTTCAGTCTGCCGGGGCCCCGTGTGGAGCCGAGGGATGAAACGACAGGGAGGCAGATCAACGATAAAGACAAAACAAACAGAGAGACAAACTGACATGTGGCAGGTGAGTTCTCAAAAAAATCTTCTGTAAGAAATATACCATTTCCTTCCATCTCCTCCTCCTTGCTGCTATTTCATCCACTTCTCCAATGTCTGCTCGACTTGAATGAAAACAATCTTCATCAAACTGATAATTGTTGAAATCACTCAGTATATGTCTATGTGCAGTTACAGATCTGTGAGATTTAAGTAGATCCTAAGAGGTTTTTGAAGGGTTGGGGCCTTGGCAGATCACAGATCCACCTGGACCTGACTCAAGATTTTGCTTGACTAAATACTGTATGTGCTGCAAACAGTGGACTTTTAACTAAGCTACAGTAATGTTACCTTGTCCAAAGTGAAAACTATAGGTTAACTTCTTTTTTATTTCCCTTTAGTTGTTATCTTGGAAACAGCTGTTCCTCCTCAGATCCAGTGTAAATAAAACATTTTTTTATTCAAAGGTCGGCGTTAACATCTACTGCGCTCTGGTGCGGAGGATATAAAAGACTTACACTGCAAGCATCAACTTCATCTATAATATGAACACAAAGTGAGGCAATGGAGCTGTAATGGCAAGTGGAGAGAATCCGTGGCTTGTGGTGACTTTTACAAATGACGGAGCTGACAGCTGCAATGGCTGATAGTCCACTTAGCTTCTATTGCGGCCACAAGAGGGCACTGAATCACAAGATGAATACAAACAAGCAATATCAGCTTAGAACAGTGTTCTGAAATGTAAGGAGAGATATCACTTCCACTTCAGTAATGTCTGTTTCTAGTTAAGCCTTGCTTAACTATGGTTTAAACATAATCCACGCACACGTTTCTATGCACATACCAAGCGTCGTCCTTCCTGTGAACCTTGCAGTCACAGTCCGGGTACAGTGGCCTGGAGGTTCAGCAGTGAGCTTGTTATGCCAAGGTCGGCTTTTTCAGTCCCAGACCAGCTGGGAAAATCTATGTGGGGAAATTGAGTGAGAAAGGCTTTCCGGTCCCTTAACATCTTCTGTAGAGGTGCCCTTGAGCGAGATACTGCACCCCACTTGGCTCCCGGGGGTATAGCCGAGTGGCCGACAGTAGTAGAAGGCAGTTATACAGAGCAGCAACAGTGTCACTATGTGTTACAGTGTGAGTGTGAAGGAGGGCACAGCTGTAACAGAGGAAGAGAGCTCGGTCAAAATTCCCTCTACAAGGGTTTTTGGTTTTTTGTTTTTTTGTTTTTTTCTTTTTTTAAGGCGCTGAGACGAGGACTCGTGAGTGGAAGAGCTTTTCTTTGGGCGTAACGAAATGTGAAAGGAGTTCAAATGATCGGAGGAGAACGCCAGGTTCAAGGACGATCCACTGCACCAATGCCGCCTGCGTGCCTGCCAAGCACAACTGTAGGGCAGAAAAGTGAGAGTGTGAAATCTCAGAGCTAAAGTACTGAGGCAAAAAGAAGAGCTTAAACTAAAATTATAAGGAAACGCTTTTTAACAACAGAGCAAAGGACTGGAGATCAAAGCTGGATCATTTGTGTGAAATGTTGGAACTGACACATGGGTGAACATATCTTAGAGGCATTTAGGTCTGTGCTTTGTTTATCTCGAAAGATCAGAATTTAATCATCAGAAAAAGAGCTGAAGTGCCCAGCAGTAACCCATTAACCACTAACCTGTGAACCAGTCCAGACCAGCACGTGAATGCATGTCCCCCTCCATGATCTGCACTAACACCACAAGGTCTGGTGAAACATACAGTACCAACTGCAGGATTCAACTAGTTGTTAAGCTTGTGTCAAACTGAGCGAGCCAGGCTAATCACCAGAGGCAGTGAGACAACAAGAGGCTGTGTGTGCTTTGATGCAAGCAGACAGGGCCTTCTCAGAGCCATTCACATGAATTAGGCTCAAAGTGAGGCTCGTCGCGAGCTGACACACCTGTTTCTTCAGCACAGCGAGGACTCAGCCCACCGACCGGCACTCCCACCGAGCCGAGTACAGTAGAACCGCAGAGGATTGCCTGGGATCTCTTTGAAATCATACGTGGTAAAAAAGCTCACCACTGTGACTCAAACTAGAATACACAGAGCGTGTTTCATCATTCAATTGCTTGGGTTTGTTGTCTCTATTAAAGTATGCTGAAGGAAAACACAGCCTTAAGCCCATTAACGCCATCAAACTGCTCTCTCGTCACACTGAGGCATCTTCAGTGGAAGTAAACCGACTGCAACAGCCCATTTTTTAAAAACAGCTTCGGCATCAGTGCCTTAGAGTTACTGGAAATGAAAGGGTTTATTTACAGGTTAGTTCTAGTTAGTTTACAATTAGTTCAAACGCTCAACAGTCATTTGCAAATGGATCCATAGTTGTGATATGTTCAAGGGACAGATTTACTAGTCTTTACTAGTCGCGGACGATAAAGCACAGAGGGGATTTACAAGTGATAGGAAAAGACATTAAAATCCAAACCCATCCTAACTAAATCCAGTTGATTAAATATACACATTCACTTGTGTCAAAAGAAGAATTTCTCCACTGGCAAAACCTTCACAACACAGACTTCAAGACGAAACTCCTACTCACTTCCTCTATTTGTGCTGTCACTTGGACTGCGCGCATAACTCACCGGTGAATGCAACAAGTGCACATGTGCTGCCTGGGAGTTGTCAAAAAATGTAAGGTGTGTAAAAGATAAAGCAGACTGAGGCAAAATGGGCAACATGATGAGGATCTTTAACATGTTGAACATCACAGTTTGAGAACATATGTGGGCAGGATTTGTCTTTTCACACCAAAGCAACCGCAAAATCAGTGGAGCTGTTTTGAAATTCCCAACTGACTCACTCTTACAGCAGAATGTGGCTGTACTGGTCAGCTCCCAGATGCTGCTTTGTATAAATGTACCACAAGGTGATACAGGAAAATAACATGCTTTCATACTTGTGCACAGCCCAAAACACTGCTAATCTTGTACTGTTGGGTACGGAGCAAAACTGGGGATTAAATCTGGTGAATAAATGTGTTGCTCAAGGGTACCTGCACAAAAGTTGCTGATGGATAACACTTCTCCACGACTAGATTTTCCCAGTCAGTCTGGGATTTATTTCATGCATGCAAAATGTAGACAAAAATGGGAATTACAGTTTGCACATCCAAGGATGAGAGACAATGGCCTCCCTTATCTCCCGGGGGAGAATTATTTGAATATCAATACCAAATCCCGTCTGCTTGAAATATCCCCTCTCAGCCACAATGAGACATGGAATATTTGTAGGTAACAGAAAGAAAGACGAAGATGAAAAGAAAAAAGGGGATCAGAGGCAGATACACTGACTCAGATGGGTAAATAAGACAAAGGCGGGGGAGAGAAAAAAAAACAGACAAATGAGAAAATGAGAAAAAAGCAAAAGAGAAAGAGAGATTTGGTTTTGACAGGCGGCGAAGAAAAAGACTGAGGGAGCGGCTCATCATTAGCCCCGTCCCTCCCCTCTCCCTCCCTCTTTGTCATTGACAACCAACACAGTCACATCTGCATCCGAGCATCTAAACGTTATCGAATGGCTCGCGGAGCTATGAAGTGGAGAAGACAGGTGGAATTGCATTCTAACGCCTCCGATTAAGCTGATCAATAATGGCCTGTTGGAGTTCTGCCTGCAACATGAGGGGAAGAGGAGAAGAGGCAGGAGGGTGGGAGATAATGAGGAAGATGGAAGGAACAATGAGGCTGTGATTGAGAGAAGGGGGAGAGGAAATGATACAGGAGAACAAAGAAACAGTGATGGGAAGGAGGAGAGGAGAAGATGGTGCAAAGTCAGACAAAGGATGGATGAAAAGAAGAGCGAGAAGAGGGAAAAGTTAGATTACAACAGATGGGCAGATTATTATTGTGCTACAGGAAGGGCTGAGGAGGGCACAGGTGGACAGAGGAGGGAGAGAAAGCTGTGGTAACACAGCACTTGAGTGAAAAGAAAACAACATCTCTCCTCTCTCCCCTGTTGGTGATTTCCCCAGAGAGGTGGAGGGGAGCAGGAGCAGGGAGAGGATTTGCTTGTGGCTGAAAATGTCTCTTTCTCTTTTGTTGCTGCAGCATCATTCTCCTTTGGAAGTTTCACTCAGTTTAATAGCATCCAGATGGACTGGGACAATATAAATATGTCAGATGAAATAAGAACTTTCAGTGCTGCTCATTTAAAATCTTAATAATGAAATCTTTCTCAGTTTGTCCCCCATTTCATTTCCTCTTTGCTGTTTGGTTTGTGGATCAGCAGATAACGTGAGAACAAGCAAATGTCAACAGAGCCAAATGTATCAAGGATAAATCACATCCAGTAAACTCAACATGTGTGTGCTGAGCTATCTTTGCATGTCTGTGTGCAGGCTAACTGATGGATAGCTGTGCTCAGCTTGCTAAATGACAAGCTTAGCTCCCAAAACATGCAAAGCACATAACAAAACACCAGCACTGAGCCTCTGCAAGCAAATAAGCCATTTCATGCTCAGCGTGAGCTACAGGTGTTGAGCTGAATATGCATACACGCCCACACACGAATACACACACCGACGTTTCAGTGTCACACACATAAATCAGAAGGTTCACAAACATAGGCATCTCTAATTCCAGCTTTCAAAGTGACATCTAAAACAAAATTACCATAATTTATTCCCACTCCTTGAACTATTAATAACAGACAACTCGCACTAATTCCAATAAAATTAAGATGATGGATTAATCTGAATTTGTGGACCATGTAACAGCACCTGTCCACAGGTGCTGTTACTAAGATGACATGAAGATCAACCACACTGCAAAACTGCAAGCAAGCACTCTTTAAGTCCACTATAGGCAGTGGCAGAGCTACACATGCTGTTGATTTAGACCTGTGCTCTCTCTGGAATACATATGTGCAAATATGTTTCAGAGATATTGCTCTGCTTTACCAGCAGCTGTGCTGACTCTTCAGGGAGGCTCGTTCAGAGGGAAAAATTGAGCCAGTCCACATACACAGGATGCTACACATTGATTAAAGGACAGCTAATATCCGAGATCAGTCTAAAATACAAAGCTAAGGAGTTTCCAGTGCAGCTGAAAACTACAG
Source organism: Toxotes lorentzi (assembly GCA_037833715.1). Taxonomy (NCBI): domain Eukaryota; kingdom Metazoa; phylum Chordata; class Actinopteri; family Toxotidae; genus Toxotes; species Toxotes lorentzi. The sequence goes on from JBBMJY010000017.1 coordinate 5,038,634, forward strand.
GTAAGTGTGCAATTAATAATAATTAGTGGTGTATAATGTATGGTAGTTCAAAGTCACGAATCCAGATGAAGAATATTTATCTTTTGGTAATTCACAGCTAAATGCCAGGTCAGTTTTAGGAAATAACGAGGAAAAGAAATTAGATGGAAAACACGGGACTGGTAAAATTTGCTAATCGCTTACGTTCTGCTTCATGAAACCGTACCAAAAAAATTCAGACAGCTGAAGCCTCATATTAGTTTCAGTTGAATTTTAGATTGCATTTTTGCAGAAAACCAAGACCGTGAATTTTGTCCCCCAAGGAATCTCTCTATGAATTTTAAAGAGCTCTTTAAATGTGCATATTAACATGTGAGTGTTGTCGTGAGATAGATGTGAAAACATGTGAAACTATCTTTAAAAGTGTCTGAGAAAAGTCTCCAGATTGAGCAAAAAAATGTGTGACTTCAATTCAGTGACAAACAATGTGGGTTAAATGAGGCACTAAAAGTGGAGTTTAACCCTAATTCTGTGTTGGGTTCTGGAGTAAAACCTTATTAGCCTTTACAAATGATCAGTCTTGGTTTGTCTGTGATTAAAAATCAGTATCTGTGCTCGAGCTTTATGCACTTTCCTTCTAAATCAGCTTTTCCATGGTACCCAGTGAAACACTATAAAACCCAAATGTAACATTGTCTACCTTTAGCACAATGAAAGTTTTAATAAAGGTTGTCTGTTGTGTTGCTCCCAGCATGGCTCAGCCGTGACGTGCAACTACAGGATTTGCAATCTGATTGACTGTTTGCCAGCACCACAAGGTGGGAGGGGGGGTTGGGGGACTTGTGCACAGAGAGTCCCGCTTTGCAGCACTGAGAGCATTCCAGATGGCTGTGATTTATGAACCTCTCAGAATGGCGGGACTAATGAACGCTACCCAACATGTGTTTGGGATGGAGGGACCGTGTTCGGCCATCACTCTGTCTTTGAGGAAGGGGTCTCGGGCACTGCATCATAAGTGCTAATGGACAGTGAAAGCACCGTAGACTCATTGTAATCCATCTGCTATGTTAGATGCAAACAGATGAAAACAAGGTTCACGTGGTTGGAAACAGTCTTACAGCCTTTAAATGAACAGTGCTTAGTTTGTAAACATAACCACTACAAAGTAATTCAATTTGCATAATTTATTAGTTGATTAGATTGAAATATTAGGCCACAATGGAGAAAAAAAAACCTACAGGAGGCCATTGTGGAGCACCTGGGCATATTTCTGTTCATGTTAACTGCACAAAATTGGCCATTTTGTCATTTTATGTTCTGCCAAATACCCCCCTCTATGACATGACAATCTCTAATCCAAGAGTAATTATTTTTGTCAACTACTTATGTGATTACTGAGCTATTTTTTACAGTGATTACAGTTACCATTTTTATAGTAGATCAGTGTAATCCCATTGCATGGATATGTTGCTCCTCCACCCTGGCACCATGTTACCCAGTGTTGTGTTCCAGGTAAGCATTACCAAAAGGTAAAATTGATAATGCATGGTGTTTTCAAAAATGGCAACTTTTAAGGAATTAAGAAAATCAGTCCTGTTTATGGAAAGATCGTTGTTTGTTGTTGTTTTTTGAAAATTGGTGTGCCAGGTTTTGAAACTGATTCAAATGTTTTCTCGGTCTGCGGAGGCCCACGTAATCCCCGAACTGAAGCAAAACATGTACGTCACAAAAAGCTTTCATGATTTTCACCTGACAACAGCGTGAGGCGAGAAGCCCTGCTGTGCTCTGACAGCTGAATGTCATCAGTTTATGTGCAATTTCTTTCATTACACTAAGAAATTAAATGCTGCTGCTGAAATGATTAAGAAATTAAAGGAAAAGTCATAACTAATGAGAAGTTTTTTTTTCTTTATGCGTTGCTAAGCTAACTGCCTGCAGTGTATAGTTTCATATTTAGTGTGCACAGATTAGTGGTATTGATCCTCTTATCTAACTGTTGGCAAGAAAGCAAATAGGAGCCATAATGTCAGACTGTTCCTTTAAATTGCCCACGTTTTAATCATTTACTCACACTTCACTAGCTGTATACTTTTCCTTTTTGTCTCACTTGGGGAAGATAAATGTGTCTGTCCCCTTTTTACCCAGTCTCCTGATAAATTATCGAGTTCCAGACTCTGCCATTTAAAAAAACAGGCCACGCTTTACTTTTTTTTTTTTTTTTTTTTTTTTTTTTGAGTGCTTTGGCATTATCCCCCAATCAGCAGTGTCTTTAAAGCTTCTTGCAAAACCAATGTCAATGTCAGT
>JBBMJY010000017.1:5041016-5133106 GCA_037833715.1 Toxotes lorentzi
GTGGAAGAGAAATGTGTTTGTCCCCTTTTTACCCATTCTCCTGAGAAATTGGCGGGTTCCAGACTCTGCCATTTAAAAAAACAGGCCACGCTTTACTTTTTTTTTTTTTTTTTTTTTTTTTTGAGTGCTCTGGCATTATCCCCCAGTCAGACGTGTCTTTAAAGCTTCTTGCAAAGCCAATGTCAATGTCAGTGTCAATGAGAAATAAAAATCATCACTCAACTCAAACACAAACACAGTTATAGATCTATAAAAACCCTCTTACCTATTGCACATTTACACTGGCAGAAAAGTACAAACTGACCAACAAAAGTCTTCGCAGAAATCAGCCATTCTCTGTGATTTATTTGGTGCAGAGTGTTGTGCAAAGTATATCCTTTGACAGGTTTTTCTCTCAACCCTTTGCTGGCTGATATGTCTTGGTGAACAGGCTTTCAAAGCACAGCACTAGCTGGGAGGCTGCCACAGATGGCTTTTGTAACAGTACACGGTCTCTCAATCAGCTCCTCTGGGATGTTGATCCTTTCAAAGACACGGGGACAACACTAACTATGACTATATATGCTTGCATGTAATATATTTAGATATTGTATATGTGTCTGCGTGTGGAACATCCCAAATTTACTTTTACACGAGTCCAATTACCTGATTATTCAGTCTGGCCTGGAATATATTTAATGAAGCTGTTAACATGCACAGTGTGAAAAAAGTCACATCAATATTCCTGTTTGACGGAGTGAAAAAATCTCTTTAGCCCCCACAGGTTTCAAGGTTGTCAATCATTCCTGTCCAACCAGGACATGCTGTCACAGTGGCAGGGTTGTAAACACACTGCACCAAATGCCACAGGAAAAAAAAATCTGGTCAGAAAGTACCTTTTAAACTATTCTACTATTTTTCTTAGGCTTTTTGTGATTAAATGCAAGGACAAGGACCAGTGGTCTGGCTGCCTGTGGAAACTCCTTTGTTGTCATAGTGACACTAATAAACATGTGGTTAAGGTTATAATGGTGCCTTAGAATTTCCGACTCATTTTGCTGTTCTATCAAGGATTATTACCATAGTCTTTTAACAAGTACCCTTTTCTATTTGCTCTTCAAAACACCAATGAAGTAGCTCCCTCATCTGTGCAGAGGTGCCACAATGGTGATAAGGTCTGTTAATCAGCAGATGGCATCCCCAATGGCAGCCGCCTGAGTTACATAGAAAGAGAGTTTGGGGTCAAGTGGGAGGAAACAGAACTGCAAATGAGTAATCATGAGGATATAACAGAGCAAAAGACCTTCTACAAAGACAGCTGAGGGTAAGAGAGGAGTAATTTTCCAAAAGCAGGATAGGCAGAAAGATGTCACCTTTAACCTGTCAGAACTTAAACTGAAATCAAAGAATTATCCTTAGTTCTAAACCACAATTGAAACTACATTCTCCAAAACCAATGAAGAGTCAGCCTTGGTCAGTGGACTGACTGGAGAGGGACAACAGGACGATAATTCCAGTATAATTCCAGTATGTCAGGTCATAAAAGGGGCACTGGCATCAGTACCTGCCTTTTGATGCTAAGGGAAAACAAAAAAATGTGTGTGGAAAAGATCGGTGGCTGAAAATAGAAATGCCGAAAGTCTGGCTCCTAGTTTGTCTACTTGGCAATGTTATTTAGAAGAGCAGCGTATTTGATGTAAGCACAAGGCAACACACAGACAAAAGGTTCAGCAGGCTCAGACCCAATTACACACAACCGTGACAGCAACAATTGAGAAATACTGCAAACATGTACAAACACACACACTCTCTCTCTGCATGCGTGCACAAACACACACACACACACACACACACACACACACACACACACACACACACACACACACATATTTACACGGAGTATACCCATGAGGGGGGAACGACTGAACAGAGTTGTTGCCAACATGCACACAGACAGTATCTCTTCCTCTCTCGTACAAACACACACACACAAAGCAATGAGAAAAGCTGAGACAGGTAGAACCCAAACCACAGTGAGACTCACTGAATATTTCATAATGTTTTTACTGGCCTGTCAGGAGCATCGGAGAAGTGCAGCGTGTGTGTGTTTGTACTGTATCTGTGTCTGCAAATGTGCAGATTTAAATTGTATACATGTGTGCTGATTATTTCAGTTTTTTGTATGTGCATGGCTGTGTGTGTGTGTGTGTGTGTGGCTGGGAGTGACAGGCCACTGTTGTGATTGCCTGTCAAGGCAGTGCTCACTGGAGAGTCTGTGGCCGGCAGCTACAGTCAGTTCATTGGGGCTCAGTGATGCGCCGGGGAGCAGGCAGGTCACATGATGATTTTGTCATGGTGGCGAGTTTGTTCAAGACTGGAAAAATGTATTTTTGAAAAGTGGAAAAGCTACAGTCTGTACCAAAACAACCTGTCTTACCTTTATTTGGTGAGATTTTCGGTGAGATTTTAGAGGATTCCTGAGTTTATGTTTTTGACCTTATCCCATGGAAACACTTGGGGCTAAGTGATACTGGTAAAATCAGTATTATGAGATTGTGCATCAAAATTATATACTGTATATGACAGTATAGCAGATACATATGAAACATAGTAGAACACAGTTGTTTAATAAAATCAACTGTTATACTGTTACATTATTCAAAGACTTAAAGCAGAATTTATTAATATTTTGGCTATTTGGGGGCAGAGGGACAAACACTACGCACATTATCACTTTATAAAGTTATTATGAAGAACACACATTAGCAAACAGGTCCCTATTTACACATACAGCAGGCACAGACCAACATTAGCATTCATTGTTGTGTTTCTGGACACCTGATGAATGTAAATATTCACTCCCCTTTTCGCTCCGTTTAGGTCTCCACTAACTCTTGAGGGAAATATCTGGCTCTTTAGCTGCTAAATGATCCACTGTGTTCACCATCTACTCTCTGTGTCTGTCTGCTGTTTGGTGCTGGTCAAGTAGCATAGAGTGTGTTTATCAGAGCTTTCTCACCGAATGCAGCTGCTTTACTGAACCTAAATAGTAAAGTAGAGGACCATTAAAACTACAATCAATGCTGATATTGTATTCTAATAAAGGCTGATTAATTACAGTATTTAATTACTGCGCAGCAAAATAGCAGAAGCTGGCTTTACTCCAGTTTTATTGACAAGCATAATATAATATCTGTAAATATGATATGAAAGAATGATTGAAGGTCAAGCAATAAACAACAGAGAGGCATTACTGTGGCTGAATGGGGTTAATTTTTTCCAGTTGTACTTCTTGTTTAGTCAATATTTTCAGAGATGGACAATGAGTTTGTTAGTGCTTGGAAAATAATTGATAGCTGTTGTTTCTCTGGCAATATCTCATTAGTGAAAGAAAGTAAAAGAGGCTCTGCTGCTGTGGACTCTTTACATCCGAGAACAAATTTTCACACCGTCCTTCAGTCCTCCTTTTTCCAGCATCGTCCAATCCTAATATATCGTGGAACAGTCAGACAGAGGCTGGCTAGCTTGTTAGGAGACTAGCAAACCAAGATCTGTGAGGGTGTCGAGGTCACTTTCTTTTTCCCACTTTCTTTCCTCATACTTGCACCCCCCTCCTCTTCCTTTATAGTCCTCTTTTTCACCCCCGACCCCCCCACCTCCTTCACCTTCTCCCCCTGCTTCCTCCCCATTGTCTCTCCTCTCTGTTTGTTTATCTGTCTGCTTGTTACCCTCTCACTCCATTCGTGCCCCCCCTCCCTCCTTCCCTCGTTCTCCCTCAATCTCGTTCAGTAACAGGTGAGTTCCCAGAACTAATTACAGGAGGCTATCCCAGGGTGCAGCGGGGGCCGGCTCATTTGCAGGCAGAGGGAGCGCGAGAAGGCTGTCTAATAACATTTTCTACTGCCTGATTAAAAACAGCCCATAAATCACTTGTTCACATGGGTCTATGCACATGCACGCGCATGTAGAGACACACACACACACACACACAGTCTCAAATAAAGCCATCAGTTACATGCCTTTAATACACACTAAAATACAGTACAACCAATTTGAAGGCCTGAAGGACACATTCACTTAGACTCACTGTCTCCGTCTCATAAAGCCACTGCAAATTAGGTTGTTTATACTTTCATATAATGTTATAGTATAGTCATAGATTTTATACAGTTTACATGTATGCAAAGAGCGCCCACAGTTTATTTGTCATTTTAATTTGTGAGATGAGGCAATAAAAATGCAAAGAGGATAATGACCTCCACGAGGAATCCGAACAATGGGAATGAACCGATGACACGATGATGCAGCAACTCCAAAGTGATTACAGTGATGAGCAGGAAACTCATTATTGCATTTCACTCTTACACCCCCACCAGCCCCATTTATTGTTTACATCCTTCTTACATGACTGAACGAGGAAATGAACACGGGATGGACTAAACGGTCCCAACGTGTGGATGACAGGCGGTCAGAGGACGCATGAATAAATCTGCACACACCTGCTTTCTTGCTATAATTTTTTGGTAGGACGAGAGATAGAGTGGTTGTGTAGATGGCTACAGTAATGGTTCTTTTCATGATTTTCTCAATTTGTAAATCAATTTTTGGCCAATTAAATGTCAGAAAACAGTAAAAACTGCTGATCACAATTTCCTAAAGGAAATCACATTTCTTGTTTTGTTCGACCAACAGTCTAAACCCCAAAAATATTCAAAACATTGTAAGACAAAGAAAAGCTGCAAATCCTCAAAACTGACAAGCTAAAACTAGTTAGCTGTATTTGAACTGTATTTTCGCTTGAAAAGTCATTTAAAATTTTAATCAACTGTCAAAAGAGTCAATGATTAATTATTATCTTACAGTGGTGGGTATGTTAGGGTTAAGGGTTAGAGGTGATTCCACTTTTTCTGGACTTATTTGTTTAAACATGACAACATTTATGCAGAGAATAATATAGAGTATTTACAGTCTTCCCCAGAATTTTATTCCTGGTAGAGTTTAGACCATAGAAATTAGATTTACAGAAATAATAACTGAACAGTTAAAGGTACCCCGTGGAGCTTTGTACCACAAGTACCACCAAGGAGAAATGTTTTTAAGAGCTGGTCCTTGTTTTAATTACACTGTGCAAATGCACAGGGAGATACATACTGTGTACTATGTACCAATTTCATGCCATTTCCTTCTGATTGACAGCTGGTAGCAGTTACATGCAAAGGAGATCATGAAAAAGAAAAGGTTGATCTCCCGCCATCACCAATATCTCAGTATAAAATAAACTCAGTATATAATGACAGCAGACTTCATCACTTGAAGTTCACCACAGTCCCGGTGTTCAAACACCCACAGAGCCTGGCTCACAATAAGCACAAGGTTGACATACTAAGCATTACCTTCTCTTATAAAGCAAAACGAACACACACGGTACAAACACAGCCACTATGCACATATGCACACTGTCACACACCGCGATCCCCCTAACTGGCCCTCACTAAGGTTCATATGGAGCGGTGCCGTCTTTCCTGGCAGCTCCCGGCACAATAACCCAGTCAGTAGATTAGCAGTGATAGCATCACTGGCCTTGCACAACAAACAGCGGCCACTCACTCAGCCTCACACACTGATGCAGGACCATTTCACATGACTCTCACTTGTGTAATACGGGCAAATATGTGTTTGTTTACACACCAGCATGAACAATCACACAGTGTTGAGTCGACTCCTGCGGTCATAGCACATGAATTACTGTTAGATGAAGAGGATTTTCCAAGAATCGCCCCAACTCACCTTCAGCAGTCCTGTGGTACACAAACTTTCAATCTGATGGATTTTGTTACGAGCTGAACAGAGCAAAGCAGAGTTTGATTTGAGCATAAGGAGGTTAAAGTTCGAAAACCTGGCATGCCGGCAGTTTCTTCAACAAATAGCAGCAGGTGAAATAGCGTTACAAGATAGGTGTCAAAAACGAGGCGAGAGTGAAATTTGAAACGACTTACAGCTCCTGCAGAGGTGGGAGCCGCTGATTTCTCCTGCTGCTCAGATGTCAAGCTGCTTTGTGAAGGTTCATGCCGAGCCACAGCTCGTACCACTCACAAACATAGACCCAGCACATGCTGTCAGATAATCAGCATATCGAATCACACGCTGACTGCTTTATAACATACAGGATTACTGTGGGATTGTGAAATAATCTAATTGAATCTTATTTTGCGCTGCAGAGATGAGCAAGGAGACAAGTGCTGATTATATTTGAACCTATATTCAGACATGTACACCTGACGTAGAGCGGAGCTGCACGCGTTGCACTGCTGACCTCACTTAGCACTCATTTTCAATTTTTACTCCTCACAGTTTTCTACAACTTCTCCCAAAAACCGCGGGAGCTCTGCAGCTCATTGTAGCCAGGAAGTCACCACAGATGGCTGAGCATGTTGAGCACGGGCACACTGACTGCATCTCCCTCCCTCTGTGCTGCTGATGGACTATTGGGCCTTCTCATGATCACTTACTGAAGTAGGAATCCCGCCAAGAGATTGTGATTGGACTATAATCGCTGGGTAGCTGGGAGGTCCTGATTTTGATTCAATGCTTCAACTTTCTTCTCCACTTATCTGAAGTCTTGTCATTGCAGGGACACGCGTCACATGGCCAAACATTCAATTAAAACTTTCGCAATTATCTCAAGATTTCAAGCTGCGTGAAATATGAGACACAGGAATTCCAGGAAACGTTAAATGTGTGTGTGTGTGTGTGTGTGTGACTCTGCCTGCATGCCTGTGTGAATGCTGTTTTGCATATCGTTTTGCTGATGCAGCCAGATACGGGCACGGCATCTTCACTCAACGCTCAGAGCCTTGAGCTAGAAAAGGGCAAAGCCCAAAACACTGAAAATCAAAGAGTAAGCAAAATCCTGAAATAAATATGCGCACAAACAAACACACACACAGCCGCAGTCTATCCCCCTTAAAACTCATTTTCCACTTAAGCAGCTCCTTGCAAGAATCATATTTGATTTACACACATAGTGTCAGACTTCACAGTGGAAGGACCCATGAGCTTCAGATTCAGTTCATATAATGTGCACACAAACACATACATACACACAAAAAAGGAAGCTTGTGTCACTAAGATGCAGCGCTCAGGTGCTGAAGCCTCCGAGTCACGTACGCCAAATCTATAACAGGCGAAAGACTCCCATTAAACAACCTTGGAGTGACACAGCATCCGCCAAAGCCTGGCCATGCGTGACACTGAGCTCCACGCGCTCCATCACAGCAAACACTTCCAACTCCTCACAAGCCCGGCGTGTGCCACTGCACCACATAACAAATGGTTTTGTTTTGGAGGCGCGGTGCAGCCTAGAATACTGGAGCGACTTTTTCTGTTTCCTGTTTTCTCAGTGTATACAAGTGAGTGGTTATGTAAGCACAGAGCTGAAAGAGGCGCAAAGCAGAAGTGCCACACATCTATATACATAAGGGGGAGCAGACACACTTAAGAGACCGGTGTTTGGGGAAAAAAAATCCCAGTTAATAACAAATGTCCTGTGTTTGAGAGCTTGGAGAGCACAGTGATACCTCCTTGTACTATTTTCCATTTTATTTCTAGGCCTTTTACCTCTCTGTACTGTTGGTGACATGTTGTGAAATATGTCAATCATCCACTGATAACACCATAAAATTGCAAAACAAAATCTGTATTCCCATTTTCTCCATTCTGACTTGAGCAATAATTGTTGTTTTGAAAAGGTGATTCTTTTTCCATTCTGGGTATTTTCTTTGACAACAGCTCAGGTGGAGAGAGCAGAGACCAGTGATCTGTATTCATAAAGCTAAAAGTAAAAGTGAATAGCACAATTGTTTGCTACTCTCTGTGATAACGGATCAATAGGGCCAGCCTGCAGAGTGGTGAAGATTGTTTCACTGTACAGTATCTCTGGAAAGCAACACAAAGAGTCAAAGTGCTAATGCTCATATGTCCCCTCTTCTTTATACATCACAGAAGTAAACAGTTTATATGTACAGTATGTTTTCATAAAATCAACATGATGATTTTAGGTGAAGCCTCGAGAAATAAATAAGTCCATGACCTAGACCACAAGGGACTTGCATCCTGGCTGTCTGTAGATTCCCTGCAGTCATGAGACTATTGTTTACACTTAATAAAAATAGTATTATAATAACCTCAATCATTCCAGCAATGTTAAAAAAGTGCCTCCGCAGATGTTCCTTTCAATTCAAGCACTGTTTTGTTTTGGTGGTGTATTTTTCTTTTCCCACAGATAATTGGCCAAATGCAGACTGAGGTTTTTCTATCACAGCCTCACTGGACTAAAGGCAGACAGCAAGCTGAAACATCAACAGTAAATATCAGTTTTTGGTGTCAGGCACTCACAATCAAAAGAGAAAGTTCTTCGGTGCTGATTTACTATTCTCTCTTCTCTTGAAGAGATGAATCATACGGGGGAGAATTATTACAGACGAAGCAACTTCTCCACTGAGAGTTGACTCAATAGACTAGAATGAAACAAAAAACACGTTTAAAATGAGGGGAGTTTTATTCTTTTTACTGTAACTATTACTCTCTCCAACAGGACTATCTGCATTCTCTTTGGGGAGTGCTAACAGGCATTCTGGGAAATGTAGGATATTACTCAACTAAAGGCAGGAGTAATTATGGTCACAAAGGCAATGCTAACAGCTGGTGTTAAGCAGGTACAATATTTACAATGTTCATAATGATAGTTTAATGTGCTGTCATGCTAACGTATTAATGCTAATTGGCACAATCATTACCTTTGCAGGTATTTGGTCAAAAAAATAAAGTGGTGGACAAATTAAAAGTTTGACCTGCAGGTGGTGCTAGTAGAGAAGTCAGGGTATTGCCAAAGTTATAACAACTCATCCTGAGGGGACCAGGGATGTCTGCACCAAATATCACTGCAATCCATTTAATAGTTGTTAAGATTCGGTCTGGAGCAAAGTGGTGAACCAACCAATCGTCAGACATTAGCATCCACAAATCCACACTGCTAACATAGCTGTAATGACAAACAGTAACTACATTAATGAGCGGGTACACACGTGTACGCATTTGAATGTTGTGTTGTGTAATTGCGCTCCCAGCCCTGAATCAGATTCTCATTATGATTACACGTCGTGTCAAGCAATGAAAAATAAAAAAAACAAAAACTTGCTCTAATTTGAATATTTCCTAAAACTACTATTGTGCAAATTGTTTAACTGACACAAAAAGATGATCAGGTTATTCTCTCTATATATATTGGTATACTATGTTATGCCACAAGCAAATATTCAATGCCAATTTTTTATTTAGCAGACTTTTTGAGAAAATATGAATAAGTACTGTATGTTTTGTGTCCAGTGACTTGAGTGATTAGTCATTGTGTTAATCCTCGCTCTGAGGCACACTGTTGTGAGAGAGTTGGTTGCTGTGTCTAATCTCGGGCGTTGCAAAGATAATGATAAGAGTAAAGCTGGCCTCAGGGGCACACCACTCTCCACGTTTGTCACCAAGAATTTTCATGCTGTTGTCAAATAAGTGTTTGTGACTTTTTGTGAGGAAGAGGGGAAGAAAATGCATAAATGTTTGCATGCACTTGAAATTTATGGGCCAATAAATCAGGGCAGCAAGAAAAAACTAAACTCCTTTCCCATAGTTTTCATTTTTAGTTTTATAGATTATTCTGTAGGACTTTTAACACTGAAAATATTCCATTACAAGACTCAGACTGTATTAGTATTTCAGGAAAGCCCAGATGTGTATTGAGTTGTTGTGCATCAGCCTTGCAAAACAAAGGGGCCACGGGATATGTAAGACATACAAAAAGCAGACAATACGTTGGAGCAACCAGGATGAGCAAGGGCAAAGCTTTGCCCAGGAGTTTCACAGCGGGAGGTGCACAGAAGGTGGGAGAGCAGCGGGCAGAGTGTTACAATCACACAGGTTATTTGGGGACTCTTGGGGAAATAGAGGGGGACCTCAGTGAACTCCTCATTTCTGTGGGGCTTTATGTAGCGTGACGGTTCCAAATGAAACTCCCCGATCATGTGGGAGCGCTCTATTAATTTGTGGCTCAGGCCGCCTCCTTGGGGAGAGAGCTGCCACAGCCAGTACTGCATCCCCTTTGCAGCTTCCAGCAAAGATTCTTGTTGCTTATTGACTGAGGAGCTGCACTGCAATGTTTCTCCACGTTCCCCGGCTGTGGCTTTCGCCTCAAGTGCCGAGACGATATATAATTTCTTTGGTCGCCTTCTCCAGACTTTACAGGATGGATGAAGAGCAGCGTGAAATAAAAGTATTCTTGGTTCTTGGAGCAATATACAGGCTTTAGCTAGTTGGAATACATAGTGTTCCTACAACATAGCATGCTCTGAGAAATCTAATCTGGTTCTGCAACAAAGTCCTGTTGAAGTATAACCACAAGAGGAATTTCAAGCTAACGAGATAGCAGTGGAGTTTTAGGAGCTGCGACCTGCTGTGAATGGCTGCAAAAACTGGACAAATACACATCTTTGAAACATCTTCTGAACTGTGAATTAGTTCAGTCAGGGAACAAAATTCAACACACTGAATAATCTATAACTATAAAATAACTGTTACCATTTAAAATCTTTGTTTCTCTAGATGCTCTGTGTTTTGGTCGCTATGGCGCTGGTTCGACTCAAGCTTTTCAACACGAACCTGCTGACTACAAAGGCGTGTGTGAGATCATAAGGCTCTCTTAAGACTCAAGCCCTGAAGCATATACATTCACATGAAAGGACGGCCGACACTGGCATTCTTCCCGCAAACCTTCCTCCCTTGTTTCTACCAACATCACTGGGTTCTTGCTCTACCCTTTAACATGCACAAACCACATGAATGTGGTGCAATTAACACGACAGTTTTCTGTGGATTTGACAAACTCCTCGTTTGGCGACTGATGTGGGAAGGAAGAATAAAGATGCCTGTGCTCAGCATTCCTGCAACCGCTGAAGAAAAAGTGGGAAAAGAAATATGAGGTTTCGTAGGTAGGACAGTGAAGTCTATCCAAAAATATCCTCAGCCGAGTGCCTCATGTGGGACCCACTGATTTCAAAGGCGAAGAAGGACTGGGGCTGACACGTGAGGAAACTTATTTCACCAGAAGAGCCAGTATGTCAGTAAACACACCATCTGATTTTGTTAAGATAAGACATGCTTTTTAATTAGAGAAGGGCTTTACGTATTACCATGGAGGCACACGTCCTTGGGAACTCTTCGGATGGTGGGCGGGAAAACAACAATCCCAGAGTGGCCACATTGGGAGTAGGCCCACTAGGAATGATGGGAAGTTGTGCAGATATACAAAGTAATTAAAAACACGCCTACAGTTTGCCTGGTGCGACTTATGAGTGCTTGCAAGATGATCATTATGACTTTGAGAGATAATAACATGCTTGACAGAACAACCCAGAAACAGCTATACTTGAAAATTCCTGACCGCTGTGGTAACAGAAGAGAGTCAAGTAACATAAAAATAAAATCCATAGGTGTTAATGGCTATATTGAGCAGAAGACCAACAAACATCATTAGCTTTCCAAGCAAATAGCATTAAGAATGGGTGCTGCTTGAAAAGCTTCCCACGTAGAGGAGAACAGGATATCTTCCCCCCCACAGACGCTGGTGATGAGACTACTGTGGGAGGACCACGAAAAAGAGCAAGCACATGAAAAGAGGAAGAAATGAAGGGGAGGGTGGAAAAGAGAGGAGTCAAACGAGAAGAGATAGAAACAAAAATAAGCTGGCCCACATTGCATTAGGAGATTCCGTTTGAAGATTGTCTGGCATGGAAAGGCAATCAAGAGAGCAGAGACTGTTTGGCCTCACTGCGAGCTATTCTGCTGCACTGCGACCACATCTCAAGTGTCCCTCCTCCTCCCCCCACTCGTCTTTCTCTTTCATCTATTGCTCACTCTCTCTCATCTATTCCTCATCAAGGATAAACAAGGATATTGGCCACCAGGCAGGAAATCTGAGAAGACTGATCCCTTTTCAAGACGGTCTCTACATTTCCGAGCAGAACCAACCCTGCAAGGACGCTGGACAACCTGAAGTCATCTTCATGCAGGGAAGTATCAGTGAGAGGGGGTTAAACCAAAATATGCCTTCAGTGTTAGGCACTCTATCCCAGCCACTGTTTAAGAGCATTATGAGGTGTGATTGGCAGCTGGGTTGATCTCCTCGGGCGGGTCAGCAATGGGTCCACACGCTATTCACTTGAGACTCCATCAATCACAATTTGGCTTAATTAGCCAGCAAGGATGACAAATCAAGGGTCTACTGTTAGGATGGATGGATGGATGAACAGATGCAAGGAAATATGATGGATACAACACGATACAACAGAAGAATTTAATACAGTGAGCCCACAGGAAAAGTCAGACTGCAAGGCCAGCAGATAAAAGAGTAGCAGCTGATGTCAGCCAGCAGAGAGGCTAGTTCACAATATTCAGTTATATATTCAGTTATATATTCAAATCAACAATATATTCAATTATCTAAGCTTTAAACATGTTTGTCCTGGTGGCTTTGGGGTAGAAGATGCTGACCACGGAATAACAACGTCCCCAGTTTGAGCACGCCGTTCTCCACTCTCTCTTAATTCATTAAAACTCAGCTTATAAGATAATGTGCTCGCAAAAATGAAAATCTGAACATCCACAGTTCCAGTTCTCAGTCTGCCGAGGAAGAGCTTGCGATACGATTGAAAGCTAAAAGGACGCGGTGGTAAAATTTCTCTGTCAGCTGCGCTTTCAATCTCAACTTTGAGGCCAGCTCAGGTGAGACATCCTTGAAATGCTAAGAAAAAAAATGGCATTCTGAACATCTGCAATGCCACGACAGGTGGGCAAACTCAATCTGCCGAGGAAGCTGTTGTGGTGTGATCGAAGCCTCCACAACAGCTACTAAATGGACCTTGTGGTGCAATTGTGTTGTCTGCTTTTTTTAATACCTAGTTTTCGGAAACACAACGAAAATGACACTTTTTCTGGGACATATTGAGAAATATAATCATGTTTTCTGCAAAACTTTTTTTTTATTAATCCAAAAATGAATTTCAAATTCTCAAATATTGAATTTTACCCAAACACATGCAGCTGTACAAAAACTTTGCCTGAATAAACTAGTCTGCAGTTGGCAATATTTATGATTTGTAACAAAAACTAAGGATGAACAGAAAATAAGTAAACAAGATTATAAAACTCTTCAGACATTCAATGCCAGTATTTATTGCTTGGCAGATTTTGAAACCCGGCTCTGCAGACATATTTCAGTCAGAGCTAAATAACTGCTGAGGTCCAACAACCAGGCCAACCAAGCCTAAGAACCCAAGGCTTCTTCTTCACCCAAAGCTGCCGTTTTCAGCATTTAAGGCCTTAACACAAGTTCACAGGCTCACATACACAAATTTCAGATTGCTTGCAGTGATAAAAACCACTCTCTGGCTCGTCTCATGTTGTTGAGAGGTGTCTCCAAAAGCCTGCACCACTCTCTCATTAGTGTCTGCTAGCCAGAACGGCTACAATTAGCATTAGTCCCTTTCTCAATCACAGTGATGGACCATATAGACGTTTGACAGCCACTGGGGCCTCACATTAACTAATGCTCAATCGACACAAGGCACACATCCAGTTGGAAGAAGTTGAAAAATATTGTTCTTTGGCTGTCAATGGAGGGCTCCTCTTCATTATGGTTCTATCCTTGTCTCAACGTTAGCACATTCAGCTGTCCGTTAATCTGTCATCCAGCCACCCCTTCCTGTCATCCGTCTGTGTCCATCTTAGTGCCTTCTGAACCCAAAATTTCATCTGTCAGTGTGTTGGTAGTGCTCCTGTACTTCACCTCCTGCAGTGCATCAGTGCTCCTCCACGAAAAAACTCCTTTTAATAATGACTCAGAAAGAGGTTTTATCATTTCAGTGCGTGTGTCTGCTGTGCAGCCTCTTACCCATGTCTGCACCAATTCACTATCCATCCCAATTTATCGATCCAATTTCAGGGGAGTCCTTGTCTCTCCATCACTTTCAGGCAACTTCCATTTCATTCTTAAAGAGCCATACCCATTTTTGCACATTATTGCCCATTTACTAGAAATCACACATACATTACTGTTTACTGTTTTGAAGATGCACTATTTAAAACTCTCTCCAACACCAGCATGCTTTGGACAATGACTGACAATACTTCAAGGCCTGTAGTAAATAGACTAAGATATGCAAAAACACTGGTAAAGTCTTTATAGGGAAGGGAAATGTGATCAGCTGTGTCATTAATAGATCAGTTAGTTCAATACTCCACGGGTGTACCTGGGAAAAAAGTTTCCAAAAACAAGTGTAGTTACTGACAGTTGAGAAAATGAAGAACCTGTGTCACTTATAACCAACTGACTCCATCAGTAAAAACTAACTAAAACAGAGAAATGTACATTTGAAGATACATTTTCTTCATAACATCTGTCACAGTTGTTTCCCTTTTTCAACAAGCTCACATTCATGTTCATGTTCATGCCATATAAGCTCTATCATAGTGACTGGGGAAAATCTCATTAGTAACTGAGAAGATGGAAATTTGGGGGTTTGGCTTTAAAATGTCGCCTGAAAAATGTCCGATCTTCACCTGTCAGACTTGTGACAGTGTTTTTGTGAAGTCTGTCATTTCTTTATGTCTGTATCATGTCATGGAAAACTTCTTCTCCAATTTATGTTTCACATATGATTTACATCAGCTCGCTCTGAAGCAAACCCCAAAGCTTTACTGTAGTTATTAATATGGTCTAAATGGGTCACTCAAAACACACAGCCCAAACTGGAGTGGTTCTGACGCTCTGCTGCCATTGCTCTGATCCCTCTGTTCTTCATTTAATCATGCCTGCCGGTGCCCAAACCCAAAAGTAAGCCCCAGACCAACAGCACAGCGTCCCGAGAGAGGACGCGCTTTGGACGAGCAGACTGTAAAGAGTGTGAATGTGTGTGTACGTGAATGCATAAGCTACAGAAATAAAGTGAGCAACAGGAGAAGGAGAGGAAGACCATGCAACCACTTTCCCCCATCCATCTGTCAGTCAGCCAGTGTGCCCACTGATTCTGTTGTCACCCTGGCATCCTGGCTCTGCCTATTAGCCTGCTAGTTAGACTGGCATTTAGACTGGCAGGACACACATAAGCAGGAGCCAAAGGGTCTCCTGCTTGGCTAGCACCAAACTGATGTAAAACAGTAGACAAACCCACAGGAGCACATGGCAACATGCAGCAGCTGCCTCCTCCAATCAAGTCACTCTGGCCTAATTTGATTCCATCTCGACAGGATTCAATTACATTTTATTAATTTTGGCACAGAGCGACTCCATAGAGTTTGATTCAATCTCCGGCAATGCAATTTAACTAGATGCAATCAGATTCACTTGAATTGAATGAATTTTTAAACATAATCTCCTCCTCACTTCCCCCCTCTGTATAAATCTTCTTGTTGCTCACTCTTTTATTCCCACTTTTCCCTTTCTGGGATTCAGAAGGTAGAAAAGGAACGAGCGAAGCCAAACTCTTCCTACGAGAGGATCCCGACTGTTTAGTGTATCTACATTTACTTGGCGTCTTGTTGGGAGAGACTCCCTGGGGTGAACATTAGTCACTTCCATGATAATAATGGGTAATTTGAGTGAAAATAGACAGAGGTTGGCAGAGGGCATTACGGAACACGCTGCTGTTTTTGCACCATGCATCACAAATAAGGTTTTTCCAAACGCGCCAAATGTTCACCCACTGGAGCGTCTTGCTTGAATCTCACCCCTCAGTTCTTCTGCTATCACCTAAGTTGCTTAAAAGCCAAAGATGTGCCATTTAAAGACAATATGTCTTCAAGTAAGTATGAAAATATTTGCCGCACAGGTCTCTTAATCCGTGATGCTAATCCTGTTAACTGAGCTGTGAGCTGATGACTGTACAGCATGTACACAGATGAGCCTTCCAAACTTCCCTTGAGCAAGGCAGTTTATATCTTTTAAGGTATTGCACTGAGGCTGACCTCTAAACTTCCCACGGAAGTAATTACGCACATGAAGGATTAGGACACAAACAAACCCTCGCCAAAAACATGTAAAAGTGTAGTCATTGTTGTCATTTTATGTCTCCCTGTGGTCATTTACAATCTCACTGTGTTTGCTTTGTGTGTCTTTGTGTTTGTTTTGGGTCTCTTAGCTGTTGTTTTGTGTCTGGCTGTAGTTATTGTGCGTCTCTTGATGGTCGTTTCAAGTCCCTTTGTGGTCGGTTTCGTCTCTGTGGCTGTTTTCATCTCTTTGTAATAGTTTTTTGTCTCTTTGAGGTCATTTTGCATCTCTTTGTGTTCATCTTGTGTCGCTTGATTGACTTTCCAACAATAAATGCTAATAGCCATTTCAAGCAGACGCTCTGATCTATGGGTGGCCTGACCCCCCCCGCCCCACACACACACCCTTTGGCTGTTGCCCAGGAGCCTCATTCGGTAACCATCCATGGTTATGTATCGATGATAAGGTTATTAAAGAGGAAAATACATATATTATCATAATATTAACAGTTCTACAGTCTTTGAGTAGTTTGGAAAGGGGCTGGAACATATGCAGGTAGGATTTAGAAAAATATGGCGATGTCAATCCTCAAAACGACTGCTCATTTCCTTTCGGCCTTATTTCTGCCGTTTCATTCTCAGCAAGCTGACAACAAGCTCTGCAGCACAGATGTTTGGCGGAGCTTTTCTCATGTATCCAGGTGTTTGGAATACAACCCTCTCCCCCTGTCTTATATACACAAATTCAAAGACCTGAACATGGCGGATCGAGTGCTAAAGGGCACACAAGAGAAATCAAAAGCTTGAAGTCAAATAAATAGCATATCCATAACACTGAGATTGCCCTTTGTACAATTCAGAGGCCTGCTGACTCTAGTCGTTCCTTAAATTGATTTTTCAGATACGGCTGCCTCGAGGGGGGCGATTCCATTTTCATATATGCACCGGCTATATATGTGCTCTCCCAGTCTTAGTCTATTAATCAAATAATGCAATCAATTTCACCATGCAGGACCGAGAGGCCGATTATTTTGTGAACAGCATTACATGTGTTTAATAGGAGGGTGTGACTGGTGTTAAGAACTGTGTGCAGCATTGTTCCCGTATCAAGTTCAGCCTGGCAGGAAACATAAGAAAACAGAAACGTTTGGGGTATAGATGTTGAAAAAAATGCTTCCTGCAAGAGTGGAGTGAATTTCTAAAAAAAATAAAATAAAAAATCTGCACCATCCTCATAAATATTTCACCCATGATTCATTTGAATAGTTTGAGGCTGAGTACAGTGTACATCTGTGGGTTAGTGAGAGTGTGCCTCTGCATTTATGCTCACTCATGTGAGCGTGTACATAAACCAGAACTACAGGATGTAAGCAAACCTCAAACACATGCTTAAGCCCAGGCTCAGCGAGCAATGAGAGACACTTAAGCACAGGGGCATAAATCTTTTAAACCCTGAGCCACTGACATTTCCCCCAAGAGATACAAAAAAATATCTTAATTACGCCACTTAACATCACATCGGCGAGTCCCGGGTGAGCCCAAGCAAGCATATAATTCATTGTACTAAAGCACTGGTAAAAGCCAAATACATAAACCTTCAAGGATGCATATTCAAGTGCAGGGTAGACAGTGAGCTGGGACTTCAAAAGCAAATGTTTTCCTTCAGAAGCCGGGGGGTTAGAACAGAGCATATCTGCAGAGTTAGCGTGGTGGGAGCCAGGACACCTCACTGACTCCTCTCAGAAAAATCAAGCTGTTGTCATTAATTGGTGAACGTGAATAAAACCTCAGCCTGGTTCTAGTCCCCTTGCTGATGGTTTAGCGTCGACTCCAAAGCCCCACGGTGATAAAAAAACGCTGAGCATTAAGCATCCAGCTCAGTCTCCAGTGCACACCCTTCATCTCAGAATTATCCTTATTATTCACATTACACTCACTAACAGGTCAATTTGTGTGGACTCTACCATCATGAAAAACATGATAAGAATGGAAATAGTTGGTTGGATGATGTAATGCTACTGTAACAAAGGGAAAGTAACAAAGCGATGAATATTCCAGTTCAGGCTTCCGAACAGTAGCCTGTGTCTTTTTGTTTTACCTCACTGGGATTATATGTAATAATAAATGCAGTTCACTGATGCGCTGAATGTGTCACCCCCCTCCTCTTCCTCTAACAGTCTATTGATTGAAATGGTTTAAATATAACCTGCCAATACACTACTGTTCCCTTTAATATGTGAGAACTCTGTGCCTCTCGAGGGTCTCTTACTGTTCTGTTTTCATGCCAAAAAAAACACCAAAACAAACACACATTACACCACTTTGACTCCCATTAGATGCAGTTTAGTCCCAGAAACCTCCACGTGGCAAGGCTGCAGCTACTGGTTTAAAATCTAAATTATATGTAACCCTCCTTAGTACAAGCCTTAAAATCATACATCGGCAGTGTCAGGGGGACCTGTTATTAAAATTCATAGTCATTTTTACACCTCTTCAAACTGGGGTGTGTAGCATACTGAAGTATAGTAAAAAATTATCTATGATTCTCCATTTTTGCCAGGGGACCCTTTGAAACCTCCTCAAGAACCCCCCCGGAGACCCACAACCCTGAAGGACAGCAAAGCAGTCTGAATGAATGAGATACAACGTGCTTTAACGACCAGTGGCTTACGGCTTCACTCTTGGCACCACTTTGCAGCGCTCTACCCCCACCTGCCGTTGTGCGCCAGGAACCCAGTGTGGCAACACTGCAAAAAAAATGTCCATCTGACGACTCCCTCTTTTTGTTTTCTGGTCTTAAGACCTTTTGTTTTTGTTTTGCTTTTTAACAAATGGGGAAATCTGGCCAAGGGGATATGATAACGCGCCTTATCCTGGATGCAAATTAACTTGTTGCTAGATTTTTTTTGGGGGGGGTAAAGAAGCCTGCCTGACGTGTATTTATTGGTACTGAAATACACACAATAATCTCATCCTGCAAGAAATTCTTTTTCGCTTCTAGAAATAGATTAGTACTGAATCTGAAGCTACAGGAGTTTAGTGTTTTTCGTAGTGTGCGCAGGGCACAGCGCGCGGTCTCACGGTCACGCGCCTCACTGACCAGGACACAGAAAAGGAACACACACATACATACACACACACACACAGACCAAAGGAGACTTTTCAATCAGCTTTTCAGCAGCAGGCACTCAGACATCTTCATTTTCCTCCGTGCGTCAAACCCGCACACACGGGAGCGCGCGCACACAATCAGCACGCCTCCAAATTACGTGAGGCACGCGCACGAAGCCCAATTAACGGTGAAGTTTGACTCCGCTGTCACAAATACAGCTCATATTTCCAAACTTTCAGAGGCATTTCAGACTGTGCAGCTGCATATGGGCCCGACATCATCGTGCTCAGCCTGCGCACAAGATGCAGATACTGAAGGGAAATCTTCAATCTACTGTCTTTTTCTACAGTACACAGCGAGACAGTGGACTGGAGAGTGGATGAGAACAAGACAGGCGGTGGTCTACACAAATAAGATCCAGAACATGGAACTGAAATGAATGTCTCTAAATGCCAGTTTAAGTTGGGAGAAATCATCGATATTTACGATTAAAGCAGATAAGACGAATAAGAATAAGATCCACACACCACAGCAGCGCAGCGCCCTGAAGGCTGTTCCTACAGATAAAAAAAAAACAAAAACAAAAACAAAACAACTAAATAATAAGCAATGTTATATGATGAAGATAACAGTTTATGCCCAGAGAGTACAGAGTGTATATCTCAAAAGCTCAAAAAACGGGGGACCCCATCATAATCCCCCTTTTCAGTAAGAAAGCATTCTGGCCCCTGCAAGACGTGCTTCAATTACAAAACAACGTCCTGTTAAACAATCCTCCCCTCTCTCTCTCTCTCTCTCACTCCCTCTCCTTCTCAATCTCTCTCTACCTCCGCTCCCTCTCCGGCAGCCCTCTCTGCCTGCTGCGGATCACGATGGCAAATACACTCAACTTGTCCACAAAGTCACCAAGCTGGAAGGTTTGACACACTCACGCACGCATCCCTACCTTGACTGCCGCAGACGAGCACCCCGAGGAGATGGACGAGTCTGAGCATCATTTTCGGGCAGGTTTCTGGCTGCCGGACGCTGCTTTCAGCGGATGTAAAAAAACGACAAGGGCGACACACTCTCTCGGCTCCGTTCGTCCGACGTCTTGGGCTCCGCTGGCGACTGATCTGCCTCAGCTCCTTCCTTCCCTTCCTTCCTATACGCGCGCTCCCGCTCGCTGCTCGTTCACCATGCCTGCTCGGCGCTAAGGACCCCCCAGCATCACTTCTCTCCAACCTCACTGCTGGAAGCTGTCAGCTGAAGACAAACAAGAAGGAAACCAAACAAAACGTGTTCATATTTATTTATTTATTTATTTTGCATAACTGCATTGGGTATTTTAAAACATCTGGTAAAGTTAAAAGAGTTTTAAAATTTTTAAGAAATTATTTTTAGTCCCAGGGTCTAGAAATCCTCGTTTCCTATTAGTTGGAGTGTAGCAAGGAACACCTTTCTAGTATTTCCCTTCCAGCTGTGGGCACCTGGAATCCTCCACATATAATCCCACTTAAGACCAGCGGTGGCTGTTTATCCCCCAAATCCAGGCAAATATGCAAAGTAAGAAACATGTTGCCCCTTGTGAAAAATGTAAATACTCTCAGGCCTTTCCTCTCAACTGCCTCACACATCGGGGCTCACACAAGAAGCTTTGTCTTTGAGGTTTGCTGCTACAAGTCTGAATCACAAAACTCCTGTAACCAAACAAATTTAACTTAAAGCTCTTCTTTCAGCCTGATGAAATCCACCTGTTCATAATGAGGTGTGACAATTCATCATTAGCATAATCAACAGCCTTACAATTAACATATAAGGCTGCCTGTTCTGCACCATGTGTGTGCTTTTATTCGCAAAAATGTCACCAAGTGAGAAGACTTTAGCAAATTAAACTCTCTCTAGAATATTTTCTACACAATAAGACAACATTAGTACAATGACATGTTATCAGAGCAGTGGTACACTGTGACCAACATCAAGAAGGAATGGTTTTGGCTATATGATCTTAAATGGTAAGAGACGTCTTTCTGAATCAAAGCAGTTCATTCTTATCACAATCTGACAGGTGTTTCTGACATATCACGCCTGAGTTAAAATGCTGGCCTTTAATCACAGCCCCCTCGTTCAGACAGTGAATGTAACGCACAAGAATAAGTAGATTAGTGTGGTCAGGTTTGTGTAGAACCATCAAATTTGAAAATTTTGACCTTTAATTGCAGCACGCATTACTACAATTTTCTAATCAGAAGACAGAGCCTAAGAGCAACATCCCTCCAAGTTTTGTCAAAATGTGAGCATCTGTGTCACAGGTGTTTTTTATTTAATTAAACATAACCTTTAATTTTATTGTCTCCGTTAGGCCAAAGCACCTTCACACATTTTAACCATGTTTCTGCAATACTGACGTGAAAAGTGTCGCTCATAGCAACAAACCCAAACCCAATGTACCAAGCATTTTAGCATCTTTCAGCTAATTGATTTTGTCACATCTTTACTGTGTCAGTTGAGTGTCAGTGCTTTTATAAAACAGGCAGCTTCTTTTTCAGGTGAACCTGCCCTACACCACACAGAAGAAGCACAGCTTCGTACTTGTTCTGTTGTAACACTGAGATCTGCTTCCATCTGAAAGCATCCATCAACACAAACAACATAAATAAATTAAAGCAGTCCTGCATTAAGACATATTTGGAGTTGTGAAGGCAGTGATTATCACCACTCATGGAGTCAGACTGAGAGGTCTCAAACTAGCGAGTGTCTCTGTAGGGAGCAGATGAAGTGGTGAATTAAAGCTGACAAAACACTTACCCACTTGGCCAAGTAAACAGAAATGAAACTGAGTATTTAAAATTACGGAGCCCTCATTGGGGGTTGTTATGTTGATCTTTGCTGAAAACTGGGCGAGATGTCTGAGGTAACACCATGTCTGAATGTTGGCTGGACTTCAATCCATACTGTCCTCTCTGGGTTTCATTTCAGGACAACAACAACTCATTTTTCAGGCTGTGAAATGACCCATATTGCTGTGCTCCTAACGGACACATGTCAAAAGGGCTCCATGGCTGTAATTCCCCATAGTTGACTGAAAGACTGATGCAATGAAGGTAACTGTGGCAGATAAGGAAAAGTCCCAACCTGCCTAACAGCCATCTAAGGGTGAGTTGTTGGCTCTCAGGATTTTGTTCCGGTGCAATTTGTGTCAAACTTTCTAAGTGGAAACTAGGAAGGTGTGAAAATGGAGAGCAACAATCATTTCCCAGTGAGGCCTGGCTGGAGAACAGATTTGTATTTTTATTTCAGCCTAATGATGCAGCAATTGTACATCAAATTTAAGTGAACACAAATATACGTGAAGTTATCTCTAATTGGTGCAATTACCAGGAGTCCATTGTCCCTGTTAAAGACAGTTCAGATTATGGCTTTTTTTCCTCACAGCACTATATCACTGCTTTAAGAGTCACTTAATATTCCTGCAGTTTCTCTCTTGCTGAAAGGTGCGATCACTATTAAAGGAAATGAATTACACTTCAGAACAAGTACAAGTGAGAATTCCACATCATTTCTCTCCATGACAGTTGGTGCCCACATGATTTTAGTTGTATTAAGACTGTGACCCCTTGAGTCGCTGAAACAGTAAAGTTCAAGTGTTGTTTTTTTTTTTTTTTGATCAGTAATGTAAAATGTCTACCTGCCCTTTAACAGGACAGTGAAGATCCAAAAGGACCCTGTAATGCAGAATAAATTCAACCTCAGAGTGAAATACTTCTGACATTAACTATTCAGGATTTTTAAAACAAGATTGTTTAAAAAGAAGAGAACATTTGCTTGCAGCAAGAAGGTCATGAGTGCAAATGTGTGGCTTGGTCTGGTCTGTCCTGCTTCCCTTTTAGTTCCCTACAGTCCAAAGATACACCGCCAAGGTTAACTGAAAACTCTACATTTGAATTTAAGTGTCTGTTTTTAGACTTTTGGATATAGAAAATGGATATCTGGAATGGGATTTGTAAAAAGAAAATATGTTTTTCTTTTTTAAATGCACTTACACAGTAACATTCGTGCCATTATGGTGATGTCCCAGTGACATTAATGTTAGTCTGTCAAGACAGAGCACGTCCCCTTGATGTGCTTTCAGAATCAGTGTACATATATCAGCAAAAAACTATAATTTGCATCTTTACATTGCTTTAAAAAGATATATTTTCCCCTTGCTTGAAATGAATAATAACATAATAATTGCTGTCAGGCGATGCCCAACTGTATTTAAAAGGAACAGTCCATTTCACAGCAAACATGTCAGTGGCATGGAGCCGCCATTTCACTGTTGCAAAGTATTGCATAATGCAGATTCCTTTGTGCTGGGAAAAAGATCAGCATAAAGGGAAAAAGTGTTTTGCACCAAGTGGAAGAACTTGTGGCCTGTCTTGAAGTCAGACTGTCAGTGATTGTTCCATCACCACTGTCACCTACGCGAACTCTGCTGACGTAGCAACCAAGTTAAATGTCTGTATTGAGGAGTGGGCCACGCGCAGATACTTCATTGTTGAGGTCTTTGTAAAGCATAAACAAGTTAGCATGTCAGCCCCTCCAATGAGTCATGGAGACGCATTATCACTTCAAGTATAATCAAAGACACACGAGTAGAGCAGCACATATATTTCCAAGCCTGTGTCTGACCTATAATTATTACGCCTCCATCAGATCAAGGGCTGAAATTTTTCAAAATGGGAAAACACTCAATACAAAATGTAATGTTTGACGTCAGAACAGTGCAAACCACAGTCTTCTCTTGATTTCACTGCGTGGGGGATAAATAGCTTTCATCACATTATCTCAGAACAAATGTGCGTGGCCCTGTTTACTCATTAGTTCTGTCAGCACGATATTATCTCTACGCTTAGATGTAAAAGTCTATTGAGATGGTTTTTGATATTCAAAACAGAAATATAGCTTTTTATGGATATCAAAACTTTCAATAAAACACCCGAAAAATGTAAAACTTACTTGTACTTTACTTGAGAATGTCAGCTTTCTTCACGTTTGTACTTAAACATTTCAGAATGAGCCAAATAGTCATTATAGGAAACTGTTAAGAAATCCAAGGATATATTTACAAAGCAATCCCTGTGCAACCACACTGAAAATTCACACAAGTAATTTGTGCGTGTGAGTCCATTAATAAAAAAAGAGTGTAGATGAACTGCAATGTTTAACAATATTTTCACCCAATATGATGGAGAAAACACTGTGTACATACAGTCCAAGTCAAAATAAACATTTCATATGATGCTGTTTCTTCTGGGATTTTACCCACATGCAGTGTATGTAATGTGACACAGTGAAAGGGAAACACACGACCCTTTGTTTCTGTTTCTAAATATATTAACATTTTCCTCATCTGTGCAGATCTCCCCAGAGAAAAAGGCCTATTTTAATACATTCGTCTTAACGCCAGGAACAAGTGGGTGAATGTTGCATGTCAAGCTCCCCTGATAATATGTCACACTGTACATTATAATGTTGTGTGGAAGTGTGCAACACACTTTCATGAAATAACTAGAGTTATGCACACCATTGCCTCAAGTGTTTCTCTCAAGTGCAGAAAAAACATTGTGTATTTGGAGAAACTGAGGTGGTGAGAAACAAGTTTAAAAAAATGCTTGCCTCAGCAACTCCTCTAACACAAAACACACTTTATATTCAACACGAGAAAAGTGGGATTGTTATGATTAATGTGCCGCATGAATGTTTTTAAGCAAATGACAGAGCAGAGCTACTGAAACACTGTTGATTCAGAAAAATTACACATGCTTACAGTTGTGTGGAAACAGTATACGGACCAAAGTAGTGCAGACTTAGATAAATTGTCAACCTGGAAGCAACTTCCAGATGGTCATCCCCTCCAGAGTGTACACTCAGATTGTCAGCCTCAGCATGCTGTTTACGAAGCCTGAACTGAAGCATTAACAAAGAAAAGCAAGTATCTGAATCTGCATGTGGGTGCTATGTTTACAAGTTCTGATGCTGTTCTGCCCTTTGGAAATTTATTCTGTGACCTTTTTTGTTATTTCACCTAATTACAAAACAAAAATGTGGCTTGGATTCATCTGCAAAACAAATCTCAATAAGTTTCGCAGTCACTTCCAGGACTCAGTGAGAAAAGTCTGCAAAGGTTGGTGTGGACTGTGAAAAAAAAACACTATGTAAGACCTGGAGCAGTCTGGAGTGGTGGTTTCAGCCAGTGCCATACACCACATTCTAACCCAAGTAGGGCTCCATGGGCACGCTGTGGGGCGCTTTGCTGCCTGAATGTATGAAGGAATGATGAAATCAGAAGATTCCCAAAGCATTTTAGAGCGAAACGTGCTACAGTGTCAGAAACATTTAGATGATGCCAAAGGTTCGGCAACAAATATCAGTGAAATATTGCTGCCAATGTTTCTGTAACCTCGGACATTTTATTAAAATATTATATTTTATATTCTGGTCATACAAAATTGGTTCATTTGCATGTAAAGTAAACTCACAGCATGTGAGCAATTTCACACCAATTTCATATGTATTGTTGTACAAGTGGAAGCAATAAATCAACTTTTGATTTTTAGTATGTTTAGGAGAGGCAGAGAAAGTAAAAGTGTGTTTAGTACGAGGGGGGCTAATGGCTCAAAGCCCACTTTATTGATTCAAATATAATGTTGCCTCAGAAAACAACAATAGTGTGTCAGTCCTATCTCTGACCAGTGGCTGTGTCCAGGCTGTGATTGAAAAACCCTGTGGACAGCAGATAGAGGACTCACTGAACACACCGTCTCTCTGTGAAACACACATTCACACCTGCTGCATCTGTCTGCTGAGTTATTCTACAAATCAGCAAAGCACCTGTTGATATCTTGGCGCTGACTACATTTCCTCAGTGTTTCTATCCACAGCAGTACTCTACACACACACAGCAATTACAAATCCCTTGTCTAATTGTATTTGGACAGTATGTATGCTCCAAACAGATGCCTGTGGGAAGTGCTGGTGGTGGTTTCTCTGTGTTGCTATGCGACTACTGCAAATTTCTTTAAAGCAAAGTGCTTTCTGGTTAAAGTTTAACTCAATATTAAACTCAAAAGAACAGTTGTGCACTTTGTGTGAACTTTACACTTCTGTTCATCTCTCTTGAACCTGGATCCTATGTCACGTCAGATCTTTTAAACTGAGAATCACTAGTAGCCGAGTGAATTTCGGTCTCCGACTTGAAATTCCATGTCAGAGATATCAGGAATTTCACAACTGCATCAAAATAAGATCTAACATTAACACTAATACAGTCTATTCAGTTAATTGTATAAGATAAATACACTGTTTATTTGTTTCTGGTTTCACTTGGTAATGAACTTTTACAAATAAGCAACAGAACAAAAGTAGTACTTTAAACACTTGTCTCTGAGTGCAACCAAAAGCTAACACGGTAATTAACCCCATCCATGGAAACGTCTAGATTTTCAAGTCTGTCATCGACAAGTCCCATGTGTTTTGTTCCTCAGTTATCTTTGGAAAGCAGTCAGCGCAGCAACACCACCAGTTTCTTCAGTTGTGTTATACTGTGGGACAATTCTCTAGCTGCCTTTCTGCCTCTGCCTTCATTCCTTGTTTTTCTATTACATTTAGCTCCTTGCCTGTGCACTCTGTGATTTAGTCGACCAACAAAGTAAAATGACTCACAGTCCTCCTCAAAAACACTGCACTGCATTACCAGCTATTGCACTTAGATTCCTTGAATTTTCTAAGAGCACAATAGCATAAATAAACTTCTCTCTCAGTTTCTTCAGTTTTTTTAGGATGTGCACAAATTTTTTCAACAGCGACCCAACGGTCTCACACATGTAAACAAGCCGCCAGATGAACAGCAGTTAGCTTAGTGAGCTGCCAACTTGCGCAAGCATTAGATTCCCACACAGTTAACTACAATATCAGGGGGTACTTTGTGTTTACCTCTTTCAGTTGGACAAGGAGACAAACACTGTGAATGATTTATGTGAAACTGAAGTTTATTTTGAAAGCTTTAAGCTATCACAACCCACAGTCACAGCGACCATAATTATAATATATAAATATCAAAATTTTATTGTTTTGAAAGTTCTGCTAGTGTTTCCATATTTTTGGTCTTTTACTTGTTTTCGGAAAAAGCACAATAATGGGTTTGAAAATTCCTATCTGTTGAATTAATAAAGGCAATACTTGCACAATACATTATAAAGAGTATAAAAGTATAGAATAAAGAATCATGTCTACCATCCATTATTTACTAGGGGATAATGGATCTCTTTTTTATGACTGAGCCTCCACATATGTTACAGATTTTATACAATATTTACAGCATTTCTGCCGTAATATCAAAAATCAGTATTGAATATAGAACCTTGCTGCTAAAATTGAAAGAATCATATCTGTAAATGTATTATGCATATTGTCCAGCAGTGACTGTAAGTCGTTATTCTGTACTTTGAAAAGTACTAGGCAGGTGTCAAAGGATGAAAATCTCATTCTGAAGGAAAGCCTTTCATTCTTATGTTATTAGACAGTTCTGTTTGACAGCAAAGGGAGGATGATTTGTAGCTTAAGTCAAAAGCATCACTTAAACTCATCAAACATCCATTAAGCATCATTTTTAATCTCAGTCCATTGATCCAGAGTGCTGCAGATCAACAACTGTATCACAGCTATTAAATTAAAAAGGACTTCTACTGGATGATACCTGACAGGTCTTATGGTGAAAAGAAAGCGGAAATGTACTTTACACTTAGAGCACAAAAGATAAAAGGTAATCCTGCTTACAGTCTGAAAATTAAAACTAGCACTGACTGTCCTATTAGCCAGTTTCTAACAGAATTTTTTCTCATCCTTTGTTCTGACGGTGGCCACTCTGAAGCACCTGTCTCTCAGGTAAACCACAGAGTCACGAGACACCGCCAGCATCTAAGCATATTTTTTCTGTATAGGAATGT
The DNA here is from genome assembly GCA_037833715.1 of Toxotes lorentzi. NCBI lineage: Eukaryota > Metazoa > Chordata > Actinopteri > Toxotidae > Toxotes > Toxotes lorentzi. The sequence goes on from JBBMJY010000017.1 coordinate 5,069,163, forward strand.
GGCACCACAAACAGGATCCTCCCATCAATTATGCAGCACTTCAAAACTACAGCCATACCAATTCAACCAACACATATTATTTATAACTTGACAAATATACATTTTTGCTTTTTTTCTCCACAATTCACATGTTCCAAGAGCTGAAAGACCCCACGAGAGGCAATTCAGCAAAAAACTTCTGATAAACCCACTGAATGATACCTGCCCAGCACCAAAAGGCCCAAAACAGAGCGAAAAGGAGAGTAAATATTTGACTTACACTCACTGGGTGAACACAAACATGACTCCAAATGAAAGCTAATGATGCTACCTGTCAGCTGGACATGTAAATAGGCAACTGTTTGTTAACATGTTAACCATATTTACTTTGGTGATAAGGTGATAATATGTCACTGCTGTGTTAACAGCCTCTTCTGCTGGTGTCAAATGACTACAAAATTAAATTAATACAGCCATAAGGTGAGGAAAAACCTATGACTTGGCAGATGGAAATCTGTTTACGGTCACCATTAAAAGTTGTTTTCCAGTATTTCTCAAAAGTTTCCATTTTGTGGGCCATGTGATGATTGAGAATCATTTATGTCAGCCTAAAAAAACTTAGTTCACAAACAAACAAAAAAATTCCATTATATACCCTTAGTCTGAGCCTCCGTAACTCAAGCAGGGATTGAAACTGAAAGATATTCAATAATAACAATTTGGGTTTGTTCCCCATATAGCCGGCCTGTCACTGTCTTATAAAGTAACAGCCTTTATTGTTACATGCATGGGGCTATTCCTGAACATCCCTGAAGAAGGAGCGAGCAGTGAGGTGCATGTGAGGGGTTAGGTGAGACTGCGGAGGGGAGTGTTGCATAAAGTAATCCCCCAGCGGCACACCAAGCGAGTCTCTCAGTGGTCAGAGGCTTTCGTCAGCTCGCTCATTAAAGCCTCCCTATCTCTTCTTCTCTGGGCTTAAAATTGCCTTCCCAGCCTCATACTGCGTCGGGGCCAGAGGGTCAACAGATTATCTTCTTAATCCCGTTAATCCGTCCTCACATCAGTCCGAGATGATTCTCACCATAATTGTATTCGCTTCCGCCTCAATTAGAAAGAGGCAGGGGTCTGAGGAAATGAGGTAGAATGAGACGTCACGACGGATCAGTGGTGAGGACGCACATATGTTTGCGGGCTTTGTGTATGTGTGTGCGTAGCATGCACATGCAGGACAGCGGACCAAAGTTCACGGCTGTGGAGAGTGGTCGGGTTTGGCTTTTCACCGTGGGTGAAATGGCGACTATAGTGAGGTGAAATGACAACGGGCTGACCGCTCTGTGCTCCTGTCGTCTATGGTGGCTCAAGCTGATGGCACAGCTTAAGGACTGGACAGTACCAGTACATCCGCGTGTGTGTGTGTGTCAAAGATCCAATCCATGCATGCACATGTGCACAGACCTTGCGAAATGTGCAAATAATATGTAAATAACATGAGTTCATAGTGCATGGGCATCTGTGTTTCTTTCCACTTCTCCTATTATCCCTGTCAGTGTGATGAGTCAAAGGTTAACCACTCCTAATGGGTGGACATTATGTTAATTAGACGATCTATTAGCATCCTGTCAGATTAGGCTCAGCTGACACGATGCACGGTCATAGGGCCAGAGGATGAACAAATCCAAGCGGGGTTTTAGCCCCTGGAGGACTTCTCATCCCTAATTGCTCCACACTGTGGCAACTTTCATCAAGCTGGGAGTCGTGTTATAGGTAATGGCCGAGAACTAAAGACATCAAAAGAATATGGTGCACCACACTGAAGAAGCACTTAAAGGTTTGATGGTACCTGCAGGTACTTTTTGTTTGGTTTAAACCCAAAGAAAGTGCTGTCTGTTGTGTTTTGTGCTTGAGTGCACGTTGTCTGATTACAAGCAAACCAAGTGCTTTTAAAGAGAATTCACCGGTAGACAACCAGTCTGCACTGAGCTTTGGAAACAGACCCAAAAGTAAAGGAAAGTAGCTCCGGCCTAATGGTGAGCGCATTAATAATCACCCAGCAAACAAGGCTTATTTCATTTACTTGAATCTCATTCTTTTGGTCAGAAACCAAAGCTCATGACTGTAGGTGAGGGTTAGAAGGTCAAATGAGTGGTTAATCGAGAGTTTCACCTTCATACTTACCTCTCCACTACAACGACAACATTACTGCAAACGCTGCACCAATGTTCCTGTGGACCTTCTGATTCATCTGACCCTAACTCACAAAGAAGGCCTTGTGATGCTCCATCACTTGGGGTCTGGGAAAAGGCACCATTTTCAGAGCAGAGACATCCCAGCCACTGCACATTCACCTACAAATCGCCCCAGTTTGAGTCCACAGCTCAATGACAACATCCGTTCGCCAGGCTGGACACTCACCACTCCTTGGCTGCACTTTCTGAATTTATCACTGAAAATCACAAACAGATTTGGTGACCGGGGGACAGCACTGGCAGACTCCAGCACCCACTGAGAGCTGGTTTTTGGCAAGCATTATAGACTTACCCATATTTCACTTGCTCTGCTGTTCAGGGCAGTTAAAGAGCACAGGGAAGAAAGAGCTGAATATGACCACTGATCCAGACTTTTCCCTCAATTAATTTTCCTGTGCCAGGCGTTTTCAGATATAAGGAACTACTGGCAATCATATGTCAACATCTGTCTATTACCCATGAAAACCTGGTGTTTTGTGGGTACAGTTTGTCCAGTACAAACTGCAGGTGTTTGCATTGCATTCCCGCTCTTGACAAACGTCACCACAGCACAGCACACTTGGAAAAGGACTGAGACCTGTGCTGTCAGACATTTCAGTGAGGCTATTTATTTGTTTTCAATGACCTATGCTGCACAAACAAAGTGCTCTAAAGGAGTAAATGGTCCACGGGGTTTGTTCCAAAAACTAGTGCAAACATGCTTAATGCAAAGGTACACAAAGGACCTTTCCAGTGTGAGGACAAGATGTGTGAACCATTACTGAGGTTTTAAATGCAGCATTATAGCTGCTACTATATTTTACCTTTGGCATGAGAAAGACTAACAAGAGGCAGATGAGACTACAGGAAACATGAGTGATTGCTATACTGTTATAATGCCTGGATTTAAATGCACAGCCTCTTAAGTCAAATGTGTGAGCTGCTTCTGAACTGATTGCTCCTTTAAGATTTTCAGATTTTCAGAATTTAATTTTGCCAGAGCCTGCATGGTTCAGTTTGGTCACATTCCAGTTTTCAGTGAGATAGACACGCTGTGTACTACTGGTGTCTCATCTCCGAGCTGAAAAAAAAACTCCTTACCTTGTAAAACCTTTGCAATTTCCATCTTCATGATTGCCTTTGCTGCTGGATTGTTTACATCCATTTCACAGCTTATACTGTATATTTTATTATGTTATCGACTGCACTGACTCCATGATTATATCCGGAGTGTACAGTGCCCAGGGTGTTCCATTAGAATTAATATGCTACTTGATACTACCCCGGTTCAGTGCTCTGCTTCAGGTGTACTGTCACTGTGTCTCTCATTCTTTTGGTCACAGGTCTGGATGGGTAGTAGATGTATTTTTTTCCTCTCTGCTGAGACAAAAATCCCTATGTATTATGTGGCATTAACAAAAACATGAAGGGATAAAGTCTTGCAGAAGCGTTGCTCCACAGAAAAAAGCGTGTCATGAGGTAATGGACACGGGTGAAACTGCAGATGTGGTTGTCCTCCTTGTGAATGGATTACCCCTTCAATCTCTCTGACCTTCAGTGTCTCCATGTCTGCTGGTGTGAAGTCAAGCTCAGGTGACCTTTGGATTTTTACACAGGACTCCTGGCCCACCAGCGTAACTCTTATCTTTCTCTTCAGCTGATAATGTCTTTCCTCCCTCCACTCATCTTGATGTGGAAAAGTCAGCTTTCCTTATATTGCTAGATGCAGTAAGGAAGATTATGACTTGGTGTGTGTGTGACTGTGTGTGTGTGTGTGTGTGTGTGTGTGTGTGTGTGTTAGAGCAGTAACCTGTGTGACAGTGAGAGACGGAGAGAAAAGAACATAAAATTGGTTAAATTGCAAGAGCAGATAATGGCCCCTAATTTTGGTCTAAATTTAAAGCAGCGTTAACTGGTCTAACGTTAAAGCTCCTACATCAAATGTACAAATGATACAATCATCAAAGTTCAAAAGAAAGTGTTGAATTCACGCTCGCTGTGAGGAGTTCAGTGAAATATAGATTTTTTTTTTTTTTTACGCCAGCTAATACAAAATAAGATGAACTGTTAACGGCAGGGATGTTTCAATTGAACGCTTATTGAAGCTGCAATTTTCTCAGGTGTTAATTTGACTGTTTAATTGGTTGTTTCATGTCATTCCAGCAACTAATTAACTTACATGAAGCTGTTGTTTAATGTTATTGCCTTGACGTGTGACAGAATCTTGCATTTTCAAACAACCACTTCCTGATTGCCATTTGAATTGAGGGGTCACAAGATAAAAAGACTGGGAGTCAGTCACTGCACGATACAACACTACAATCTGAAACTTTGCTAGCACCAAATAAAGCCTACATGTTTTGTAAAACAAGGACACAGTAAAATAATCATTATGGATCAGAGCTAGGAGTTTTCTTTTCTAGTAGAAAACATCTACGGGCTATAACTTAAATTACTTAATTCCCCCTTGATAACTATTTGTCAGTATGTGATGAAGTGCAGTTACAATCTGATAACTTTAATTAAACTGTAAAACCAAAATTGTAACACTGACTGCAGTGTAATGATTGATTTAATTTAGCCTATAGATATCAAGCTGGTGGGTTAGAAGCACTCTTCTTCCATGCTCATAGCCACCTAGACAACCAAATAACACTATAAGCTCCAGTTTACACCAGTGAATTTAACAGTTTTAAATTAGCTCAACTCTGCAGGCTTTTCTATACAGTACAGTGTGAACCATGAACACACCACTACAGCGACTGTGAAGCCTCACATTTGCTAACAACAGCCACTTCAGTGTCGCCCCTATATGTTCCAGACATGCAGTCACTCATTCAGCACTGCCTTAAGATGAAGAACCGCACCACCAAGATGAATGATCTGAAGTGAGATGGACAGGAGATCGGTATTCACAGTATTCTTCTTGTTTTTCACACACAACACCAACATATAGGCTATGACAACAATAACATGGCAAAGTGGGAACACAGTGCTCCTGCCAGAGCTCATCTGGAGCTGAATTAAAGGTTTAGACAAAATACTGGAAAAAATAATGGAAAAACAATGGTTGAAACCAGTATTGCTGAGGCGCCAGTCTGCAACACAGGTACACCTGGTGACACATAGCTAGCCCGGTTTTCCCCAGCTGTTATCTGTAGTTCAAACATATCATTTTTATGACATCTTGGTCAATCGGTGCTGCTGTTTTGGAGATCGTACCTGTTCAATCGCTATTTTAAAACAGTAGCTTAATTTAGCTTGAAGTTATATTCACAAGTTCATCAAAAATATGCATTTCTCAACAATTTTAATAATAGAGAACAACACAGGAGTCACCTGGCAAATTAGCAGCAACATCATTTTCCTTCTGCTTTCTCACACAATCATTTTATTTCTTTGTTTGGTGCTGGGTGTGCACTGCGTAAAAAATACATATTTCATAATAATAGTAATAATAATATACTATTCTTCTAATCTGATGACTAGCTCTAGCTTTAAAACCAGTGATCAAAAGTTGTTTTTATCCCCACAGTTCCTTTGTTTTCTTTATCTCTTTGAAGACAGATAGACTGACATGACTTTTGCCTCTATTGTCTCTTTGAAAACACACAAACTCCCACATGCACACAGTCACACTTCCCATTCACTTAGTATTTCTCATGTTATTTTTGCATTTTATTATTTTTATTTCCAATTCTTACACCTTGTCAGTTATTTTTTCTCTTTCTCTTTGAGCTTGATAGATTTTTTTTTAACCCTCATTTTTTTAGTCTCAACTTCACAGATAGTTGTATCAACACACTAATCAAAATCTTTGATTTTTTCCAGTGGTTAGTGATCACTTCAAGGGAAGGCTGCACATCTTTACAAGACAGTGGTACTGATCATTCAATCAAGTTCTCTTTTTGGACTTTCAAAAAAGCTTTTCACAATAACGTCTTTATTTCTGAGCTCTTGGTGCCAGCCTCTTGTTAACATTTATTGGCAGTGCTTGTCAGAATAAATGAGGAAAGAAACAATTTCTCTCAACACCACATATTTATTCCCATTCTATTCCACCTCCATAGCTTTATATGCAACATAGTTAGATTTGCAGTGTTAAAATTGCGATCTCCATACTCTATCTGCAGTTGCACCTGCAGCACTAAAATCCAACATGGAGGTAATACCTAAGGACCCTAAGCAGCTTCCTTTCTGGGTCTTGTTCTGTGATTAATAACAATATTAAATATATGTATTAAATATATGTTTTAGTTCTAAGATCCTGAATCGGTTTGGTTTTGTCTGCCACTTTATTTTTGCCTGGACTCGACCACAGATGTATTAAAAGAAATCCCAGGTTCCAAGATAGCATATGGATGGAATATGCAACACTCAGACACAGATTTAGCTAATTTAGCTACTTCAGTGATCCAATTAATCATATTACCAAAACCAAGTGCAGTGCGCCTGGAGCTTTTGGGGCCCCTCTGGGTCTATGGCCTTTGAGCAGTTGCCAGCTTTGCCCATGTATTAATCCAGCCTTGAACCTAATGACTAATGATAATACAAAGAGCCATTTGTGTTGTTTGTGGATAATGTGTTTATTCTTTATTTTAAAGCTGTTCCTTCTGTTATGAATTTGCAGCAGAAAAAGGCTTTGTCATGTTTTGATTAAGATGACTGGGTTTGGACCTTGGGGCTCCTGCACATTCCTTTCCACAGAATATCTATCACAAATTTATTAAAAATTTGCGCAGGGAATTTCTGCATGTGGTGCACATTGTTTGTTTTGTTTCTTTCACAATTTTATTTTGAAAAGCACAAAATCATTGAATGGATAAATAAAGGTAAAAGCATAGCTGGCTCGGGATAGTTGTGTGAGTTGTATACAACCCGCGCCACATTCCCCTGCTATAAAATTCCATGCAGCACTCTCAACATTGATTTACAACAGCCATCAATCAGACCTCCCCAAGTTGGAGAAACTTTCACTTATGGCTGACATAAAATGATATTATTGTGGTAGGCCTTGGCTGGATCAAGCCTCTGGGACCTGGATGCAGCATTGCTTTTGGCCTCCCCTGCTTTCTCCTCCATCCGGAGTCATACTCCCTAAACAGGAGTGGCAACAGGACAGGGATGAAACACTGTACTGAGGGAGCTGCCCCCTCCACGACCTACTTCTCAAGCCATCGATCTCACTCAGAGGCCTCCGCATTGGCCCATGGATCACCTTGATTGAATCCCTCCTGTTTCTAACAGATCCACTGGAATTGGCCAGCTTGCTGGCAACAGGCAAGATATTATATATTAAGTGGACATTTTTCTCTTTTTATGAATGTGTAACTCACTGTGGAAGAGCTAAAATAGGTAAAACTTTTTTGTTTACTCTCCCGTCCCCTTTTTTGACACTAATTACATTTGTTTCGAAGAAGCAAACACTTTAAGGCCTCCTCATCCAACCTGGCCAACACGCACGTCAACCTGCGCACTCCCACTGCTTTGTGTACACATGTGTGTGTACTTGTGCGTTTGACAGCTGCCGGCCCACGTGATTTATCCTGCAGTAAAACACTTGTTATGCAAAGCACTTATTAAAGCGTCAGCGGGGAGGATCGATAAACCATTCTTTACGACAACAGCTTAAGAAAACCTGGTCACGGAGAGACAGCGTGCAGTGGTTTGCCGTGATATATAGCATCGCCTGATCAAAATTAATTTACTGATGTGAATGTAAGAAACGCCATGCCAATAAAATGGCAGGGAGAAACTATTATGAATCAGCTTGCCTGGCTGTCTGTAACCATAAATACTAAAAACATCATTAGAAGCTTTGAAGGGAAACATCAATTATAACGATTATTGGCAATGGAGATCTACGGGACTGAGGAGGTACAAGCAAAAGAGCTCATGGGACTCTAATGACTGCCAGCAAAGAGTATTTGTGAATGATGTTTGTGAGCTGAGTACATAATTTTGGATGTGTATGTGTTTACAGGGGACGTGAAGAAGGTGATGGAGGGGGAGCTCACTAGGATATGCAATCCAAACACAATCTATCGTCTCTGCGTAACACTGACCAAGCACACTGCAGTGTTGCAGTATTGTCACATGACGGATCTAAGCTTAACAGAGACCTGTGGTCCAGTGGATTACTTTTCTGGTTCACTGGCTCTGATGAATTTCCATTAGATCATGGGCGTTATAGTAAATGAGGGTGTGCTCCTTAAATGGGCTTGAGGTGTTCACATGCATTTCACATGTGAAAAAGCTGTTTACAGCGGGGTTAGGTTTACCTGGAAAACGATCAGCAAGCTTGTCAGCTAGAGAAAATTGGGTCACAGCAGAACTCTTCATGGTCTGCAGTGGCCAGAAACATGTTGTTTCCACTGAGTTTGAAGGCAGGAAACACTTCTGAGTTGCTGCTTTGTTAGAAGAGAACCAAGTGGTGTATTTGTTTACTGCACAGCTGAGTGATGTGTTGTTTTGAGGACAGATTTTTGATGAACGATCACTGTTAACATAAACCACAGTCACAGTCACAGTTCCTGTGACTTACAGCCGCATTAGCAACAACTTAACACAACTTTGCCGAGGTGTAGGAAAAAAAATGAACAGGAAACTGTGAGGCTGACAGGAGTGGAAAAATACTGGAAAACTGTACTCAAGTAAAAATACTAGAAAAGAAATTTTACTCAGGTGGAAGTAAAATTACTTGTGTTGAAATGTACTCATATAAAAGTACAAAGTAAGTCAAAAGGGGAAGGGGAAGGGGAGGGGTAAAAATGTGTGATAATAATAATAACATATGATAAAACAAATGAAATAGCATCTTAAGGCTACCCAGTGTATATGAAGGCATATATAATACAGGAGGATATAATAGCAACGCACATGTGGCATTCCCAGGTGAGAAACACACTGAAAGCAACCAATAAATTCCAGTCAGGCGCTTTGCAGCCTGCACATACAACTGATAATTACAAATATACACTCAGCTGGCAGTTTGTTAGGCACATCTCACTGAAACTAATGCAGCCTAAGACAACAGTCCTCCACAATAAATCCTCCTTCATGAAGGTTGTAATGTTCAGTTTTTATTAAAGTTGTTTAAGAGAGTTGTTGATTCAATTGTGCGATCATTCTGGAGGATGTAGTGTGTGATGCTGTTGAGCTGCACTGCATTATACAGAGAGGTGTTTCTGTTATTCAGCCTCCCTTCACTGATATAAATGCTGTGGACAAAATAATAGAAACGCCTGAATACCACAGCGGGTGTTCGCAGACTTTATGTGGAAGTATTAAGCTACATAAATCAAATAGCCTGCGGCTTCTTACAGAATTTGCAGCAGAAAAAAGCAGCAGAAAATGCAGAGATGTACAAACGACATCTCCACAGCAGCTGCAGCTGACAAACACAGATTTGCCAGGCAATGAAGTAGTTGTTGATGCAAACAGTTGTTTGTTGGACACACCTGTCTGAATGTCACTCTGAGGGTCCTCCACAATCTGCTATAAACCCAGTTTCTCTGCTGGTTCACTCTCAGTGTAACATATGACCAGTCCACTCAGCCTCTGTGGCACAGCACCTCACTGACGTCACAGCTGAAGGATCCACCATCAGTATTTGCCAAAATACAAACATTTAGTAATTATGCTTAAAGAGCTGCTGGATCCTGATGCTGATCATCTCTGAAATCATGATATTGATTCTATTCTGCATATTTTACTGACTAATTAGTGCTGGTAACAAGCTTGTTATGTTATCTGATGAAAAATAACAGAATGAAAGGTAAAAATAAAGCAGGGGAAAGAACAAGATTTCACTATTTGAAACTTCAAAGCTGCCATGACATTGTAGGGGCAACTAAAAAAGCCATAGTATGTAAGAATACTGTACTGTACTGTAAGAATAAATGGTCAACCACAACTCAGCATTAATTTGTGAAGATAAGGGTGTCTGATGGCTTCAAAAATACTGCACCCAGGCAATTTAGCACATGTTAAATATGAGTCACAGTAAGTTTAATCCTCCATGTGACCGGCTGTGGTTAGGTTTCTGAAATATCACTGAATTGCTTTGCCATTTGTAAAGCTGCTGAAACTGTTTAGTAAAATCTTTGTGATTCGATCAGATCATCTCTGCTCCTCCTGTTTTCTGCCTTCGTCAGTGCAAATGAGTTTGTACGTAAATCAGTCTGACATTTACTTAAGTGCTGCATGAAGTATTAATACAATTGATATGCAGATGGTTCCAATATATCTGATTCATGCTGGAATAATTCACTTGTCACTGTTCTTCTGTAAATGTTACAGCTTACATTCTGTCCTCCATGTTAAGTGTTTAATCTCTGATAATATATCTGTAAGTTTAATTAAATGTGCTGAGTTTTAGGGCCATGTTGTTACAAATGTTGGCCACAAATGACAGATGAGAAGGATGCTTTATACCCAAATTATAGGTTAAAACATTCAAACGGGCATTTAGGTCTGTGAAAGCTTCATTCACACCAGTGTGGCTGTGAAATGCAAATGCTTTTAACTTCACAGCAGGGGAGAGTCTGCAGGAAAAAGCCACTGGTCTTGATGAGTGGACAAGAGTTTGAAAGGCAAACTTTGACTTTTAAGCTCAGAAACCATTTGATCACCCTTCACAAAAACTCATGCTGGAAATACAAAATGTACATTGTTGGTATTATGTCTAAGTACAAGCTTCTACATCTCTAGAGAAAAAACAACAAGCTGCATTACCCTGATAGCCTTTAAGGCCTTTACAGTATGTTTTTTTAAAGTATATCCTCTCATATCTGCATTTTCGTACTTGCTGATTGCGTAGACCCTCATTTCTGTCTCCACAAAAGAAAAAAATGTTTGTGGCAAATGTTTCTCCAAGTCGGGGTCATCCCATCCAACAACAAACATGACCACAGCTACAAAACATTTCCTGTTGCCCATTTGCAGGACACTCGATTCCATTAGCTTTTCCTCACCCCTTCACTATATTGACGTGAGAACTTTATTTATTTATTTATCTATTTGCCAGCGTGTGGTCCAAGAGGTTGATGAAACACGGAGCTGTCTGCCATTTATGTAGGAATAATTATATGGAAATAGTATTCACAGGCCGCTGTGCTGCTCCAGAGTCAGTATTGAACTGACAGCAGTGAAGTGACTGGCAGCAGTGGGAATAGATTGTCCTGAATGATTTGCTTTTCCTTCCAAGCCAGGCATGTCACCAGCCAAGCTTGGCCTTATCTACGTGTGGTTAGCCTTCTGTACCAGACGCTCGGAGAATGCGCTTTTCATACGCAAGCCTTGACAGGAATCAGTCAATCTGAATAGGGAGATGTCATTTTCTGATCTGGTTTGCTTTATAGCACTGCAGTTTCATCAGGCTCTGGTTGTTAGAGGCCTTGCACTGGCCTAAACAATTTCCCTTTCTTTCTCTCTTTATTTTTTCAGTTTCAATTGAGATGAAAACTGTAATGACGACTATTATCATTGAAAAGGAAGCACAATCTTTGACTATTAGAGGATTTGCATTAATGATTCCGTTAAGAATCAGTAAAACTCTTGAACCAGGTGTCCCTGACTCTGGTTCAGTCCCATTCATTTTCTCCATAAACAATATTAATTTGAGCACTTCTGATAATTCAACAGGTACAGTTTGGAGTTCTTACAAACCTCAGAAGTGCGCAAATTAACATTGTAAACACTGTAAACTGCTGAATGGATTACATCATGGTCAACATAATGTCTGTCTGGCTTCTTCTCCACAGCAAATGGTGGCTGAGGCTCATGGGTACTGTAGTATTCAGAGATATCTGTTATTACTGAATTGGCAGAAGCAAGGAGCCAATGTGTTTACTTATACTGAATCCATCCATTTAATTCTACAGAGTCTCTCTCAGTATTGCTTATATTCAGAGCTCTTAGAGCAGAGTTAGGACTTTCAGTCAATTAGAGAAACACTACTTGGTAAAAGGCTGAGACAGACAGAGGTACTTGCAGTTAATTGGTAGCTGAACAATGCACACACACAATGATGTGCAAGGTCCTATTTACAGTAATTACAAGCACTGTGGGGTTGGTGTTGCTTAGGGAGCCTCAGTGCGCACCACCATAGAGGTCTGAGGAAATGACTTTTTTTCCTACAATGATTGTTAACTTTTAATTTGCGAAGTGCAAATTTGCATAAACCTGTAGATGAATAATTAAAAGGGATGAGAAGGAACGGCTGATTGTAAACAGCACGTTTAAATTTCACTAAGATAGTTGTACATTATTGTGAGCTGAGTATCCATAGTTGATATGAGGAGCTGAGATTTAGTTTTTAACACATCTTGCATGTGGTCATTTGTCATTTTTTTCTATTCACTGTACTACCAACCTTCACACTCTCCCACTCTGAGCCAAGGAGATCAGAAATCATTACCACAGATGGCTGGCTATTTTATCTAAAGGGTGCTTCGATAATACCATATTGGAAAAACCATGTACTTAGGTAGTCGGTACACTCTAAGTGCATATAGGTTTTCAAAAGCAAATCTCAAGTACGTCAAGGCAAAATCTATTTTTCAGCACTCTGCAGAAAGCCAGTTTTATTATGTATCATAAACACTGGTACCCAAAATGGCTTGGCCTAACAATGTCCTAACTCTGCTACGCCTGCTCGCCGGACTCATTCCAGTAAGCTCAGACCCTGATGAATAAAATAGATAAAAATGGAGAAGAGCAGTTCAGTGTAGAAAAGTGAATATACACAAATATAGTCACTAAAACGCTGCACAAAAAAAGGTTTTCAGCTCACAGCAAGTCCTCATTATCAGCATCAAGAGGTTTAAGAGTTCAGGATGTGTTAACTGACCACACAGGAAAGGAAATGATGATGAAGAATGATGAAGGTGATCCTGGAAGAAATTTATAATATTTCCCTCTTTTTTGTACAGATTAGAAGAGACTGAAGTGGTTGTGTGAAGAATGAATAAAGACAGAAAGAGAAAAGAGAGCAAGCTCGTAACAACCAGAGTAGCTGCCAGTTCAAGTTTCTTCTTGAATTTTAGTGCCGGCATCTGCGCAAACCTGCTCAATATCTAGCCACAATTGCCCCAACTCAGCTGGATAAATGGATATTTGCCTACATTTCTATACAAACATGAAGCACTCGAGCCTACAGTTTTAAGAGATACTGAAATTTTGTGCAGGACTTTCTGTGCATTGCTTGCCTAAGAAGCACCTGAAGCCATGTTTCCGTGAGTTCTTGCTAGTACAAAGGGCTGTAACATCCGCTTTGATATGCCATGAACAATTTGGAATTAACCGTCTTATGATCTCTGAGAAATGAAGCACGATTTCATCTGAAAAATGTGTTAAAGTGCACACGAACTAAGTGTAATAGCTGCAGAAAAAAAGCTGCAGTAACATCTTTACCTTTCATTGTGGTGTCGGGCTGTAATTGCATTGGCTGAGCTGAATTCCTTGTTGCTGAAACTAGGGGGTCAGGCCATTAGGTTTACTGTAATAACATCATATTGACATGTTGCATCTACCAATCTGTGGTTTCTAAATCCAGTTAGTTCCTCCCAGACAACTCTACTACAGATTGAGACTGAAGTTTATTGAACAGACACAGAATCAAGACTTTAATCCGGTAACTACACTGCAATGTGGTCAGTGGTATCAGTGCATCACTGAATTGATGTGGTAAGTCAATTTTAAGTTAATCTTTGTAATCGTCCTGCTAATGGTTTTCTAATGGAAGTATCTGTATAACCAGTAAACATTAGCATTTACATGATCCTCTGAAATGAATTTAATTTTCTCATTCCCTGCCTATATAATTTCCACTAAAACAGCCATGCTGAATGCACTGCGTTCAGCAATCTCTGTTATTATTGCTAATACGTTTTCAATGTCCCTTGCTGTTTTTCAATCTAATAGGGTTTTTTTCACCCCCTCGGTAAGGGTTGGGAGTCCATCGCTACGATTTTTTGGCACACATGAAGCTCTGCAAAGAGCATAAAATGTTTCTGATTGCCTTCAAAAACCAATGCCAGTGTGATGAAATTTTTTTCCTCCTCATGTGTGACATTGGAGTCTATCCGAAGGGCACCAATATAATGGCTTTTGTTCCTGACACTGGAAAAAAAACCTTGATTTGTTTCCTATCAGATAAAAAATGATAATGGAATAGAAGAGAGCCGCGATGACATGGAAATATGTACTGACTTGTGAATGAGTCTTATGGAGCCATAAACCATGCATTTCATTTCAATGGTATTTGAATGTTCATGTTTTGCTGCTGATAGGAGGTGAAAGGTGCCTTTGAGAGATCAAATTTAAGTCACATTCACAGGTTAAGGTCGTCTATTGTAACTCACGTGGGGTATTGTTGTACGAGGCTGACTGTCTAAAAAGAAGTGTTTATTTCTATTATTGAAACTGTGTGTGTTTTAAAATGCACAGAGCTGTGACCATGAGACAACACCTTACTAACCTTATTGTGGCAATGACATCATGTGGTCACTCTCTAAACCCCTCCCCTGAACAGGGATCATCCATGAACGCTTAGTAACCGGAACGAGGCATGTCATACCTGCCAAGCTTTGAATTTCTCTGCTCGCTGAAGCAGTATGAACGGGGCTGTAGTAAGGAATTGTAAGCTGCAAATACTAACCATCTGTTTACGACCCGTCAGTTTTATCTATGAGCACGTGTCTCTGAGAAAAACTGACGACAGCAGCTGACAAGGAGCTGGCGAGGAGACATTCAAACATGGACAGCTCCATTAGAAACAATGTGGATTGTTCATGTTGAACAGACGCAGGGTTACGCAGGATAACTTGTACAGGTGGGTTGAGGATCGATGGCATCTTTCAGTGGTGGCTTGTGGGTAGAAATTAGTCTCTCTCCCTCTGCCTCTCTACTCCTGCCGGGAGCGAGCTAGGGTCGCAAATGACGGTGGTTGCCAGACGCTCATATTTTACCTTCTCATTAGCAGTAAAGGAGGACGAGGTAATTACTGTGCTGGAGTGGCAGCTAGGCTCTGAGGTAAAGGAAGGAAGCTCCAAATGATGAGATGTGTATTTTACAGAGGCTGGAGCCACAGCCCGGTTGACAGGCCGACAGAGAGTCATCTAACTGCTAAACTGTACACTGCGCTTGTATGCATGCACGATTATACATAATACAAAAGCTAATTTACGTAAACACCCCAAGACGCTCAATTTAACCAATTACTACATATACAGACACAAAGACACAAAAAATACATCTGGAAACTTGTTCCCCTTGATTTTTAGACAAAAGGGAGCCGGTCAAAACTCTTCACATTACTGCTGCTGTTACACACACACCACTACACAGCAGTGTTATACCTTATATAGCACTTTCACCTGTTGCTTATGAGCTTGCTGAAAAGAAAGTATAATAACTGGTGTTCACTCCAACTAATGCCACTTGCTCAAACCTACTTTAAAAATGCTGAGGTTGGATGACTGAGATTCTCATGGTCACCTCTTCAAAATATTTCTAATCCAAAGCTTCAGTTTTTCAACATTTTTATTTAAAACGATGTTGATTTCGTTCTGTGCTCAGTTATATGGACATTTCTTTGCCCACGGGAAATTGAAAAAAACAAATTGAAAGTCAAGACTGAAATGGAACCAACAGAAAAATCTTCACAGACACTCTCTTCTTATGCAGCAACATCTTTATGTAAAAATCTTGCCTGGTGCAGTTTTAATCAATGGTGGTCAAAGGAGACAGATGTAAGCTCTCCTGGGTTTCATGAACAAAAGGGATTTTTTTTTTGTGTTGCTATTGTGCTCCTCTAAAGGTTTCTTCTTCTTCAGGGAAAAGATGGAATTTCTTTTTCATTTCTCATGTTTTGCCTTTATTCTTCTTTGGGTGAATTTCTGCTATTTCTTCCCGCTCTAATCTTTTCCATCACTTTGGTTTTCATACGCTGCCAGAGTTGCTTATTTCCACAAATTCTAGTGTTAAAATATCTGACCAATGAGCTTTCTCCAGCCTGTTTCTCCGGCTGTCCACATACTTTTGGCCATGCCCTGTGTATGTGCGCACTGAACTCTGTCCAATGAGTTTCTCTGCAGTTTCTTGCACACCAAACATCTATTCTAAAGACCACTCAACTGAACCTGTTCTGATAAAGTTACGACAAACCCTGTAGCCACAGACTCATCTGCTGTTGGTGATCCTTGCAAGAGGTGCTTGAACAAATGTCAAGATTTAATTAAATGAACTGTGTTTAAATGAAAATTGATTTATATATTCTGCAGGCTACTGAACATGCTATGTGGGTCTGATCCAAAGTTTGCATCTGGGTCAGAAGGCAGGAGGATAAAGCATGTAGATTCTAATCTGACCTTTAGCTTACTGTAGAATAGATAGCAGCAGTGGAGTCATTAAGATGTGGCCTATAATAAGGCTACTAACGCTGTGGTCTTTCACAGACCCTCATCCTTCACCCAAATACACACACATATGCACACACAGCACACTGCTACATAATGACTGCCTGGGGCATAATCTCCACATCCTGAAATTCAGCTGTATTGTCCTTTAAATCCGTAACATTTTCACATCCAGCAGGATTAAAACACAGGGTCAAAATATCAGACGGCAATTTCTCAAAATGTTGTGTTGACACAATGCACACACGTACATTTATATACTCACAGTCACATGGAAACAGAAGCTAGGATGCGCTGTAATCAGAAGACCTCAACATGACCATTCCCAGGAATTCAAACGTGGTGCTTGTTATTAGGAGCACAGTCCTCAGAAGTTTGCAAAACATTTTGGCGCAGCATCTGCACTAACAACGCGGGTTTGAACGTTCCTCTATAACAAAAATGTGTTCAAGCCTGCATCTGCCTCAAGCCACCATCTGCCATGACACACACAGACACACACAACATAAATATATAAATAAGCATCATTCAGAAATGTGCTGTGCCTCATCTGTGAGCATACCCAGTTAAAACGTCCATATGATAATAGATAGCATTATGAATTGTAACCATAAAGACCCTTTTGCAACTATTACGTAATATTTAGGGGAAAAAAAGAAAATTGTCCCTTGCTAATGTCATTAGTGAGTGAGCAACACACTGGACAAAGCTGCACACAACCAGTCACAGCAGAGCCCTCAAAACACAGCTTAAGCTATCGCCTATATGACAAATTCCATCTTATGTATAAAGAGCAATTTCATTTTGGATCTGTTGCATAATTTACATGTAATCAGGAATGATTTACAGTCAGACAAAACATGGCCCACAGAGATATTGACCACGGTGCTGCCACAAATGAATTTCAGCACCAGGGACAGCAGCACCTTTTCAATCAGTGTCCAGACAATATTGGTAAAGCTACTGTGCTTGAAACAAAGTACAGACGGGGGCCATTTAATTCACAGCCACACACCCACAGATGGAATTGGATGTTATTGCTTATGTGAGAGGTCCCCTGCACCACACTTGCATTGTTAAGTCTGCAGCCCAAGTACGGCGTTCTCAATATGTGACTTCCTGACACGTTAACTAAGAAACCGGCAGCATTACATCAGAGGAAAGCCATTACTCCTCGGTTATGTGGGACTGTTATGTGTGGCAATGACTTGTGTCATGTCCCATTAATAATGGTAATGATAGCATTAGGGGGGCACTGTGGGATGTAATTCAAAGATCTGCCGAGTGCGAGTGACAAGGTCATTCCAAATGACGGTAAGCAGGCCTGACAGTCCCTCACAAGGAGGAATGTGCACTTTTCTTAGTAGATCACTCAAAGTAGCACGACGCGCACGCAGAAGCAAGACTGACGCTCTGTTATTACCCAGCAGCAAGCAGCGATTGTCTCATTAACATATGGTTTGTCTGAGTGCATTAGCTGTGCCATCCATAGTTTGAGATTTTTTCCGATTTCAGAGCTTGGGCTGTTTCTCATCAGCAGCAGGTGTTTAATGTCAAAGGGAAACATTAGGGTTGATGGACACTGGCTGCTGCTGGGTCTGAGCCTTTAAAGCCAGGACGGTTTCTCTGACCATCAGTCCATCCTGCCAGATAATTTGTTTATCTTCTTATTTATTTGAAATCATAATAAATAAAGTGCAAACCACAGTTATGATTCGTATAACCAGCTTTCAAATATTCAAACAGTTTCCAAAGTTTTAATTAAATTCATAATTCATGATAACCACCGCATTGAACTAGTTGGATCATATTAATTCCTTCTTATTATTTTTGTTAGCACTTTAACCCACTTCATTTCACGTTAAAAATGTACTGCACTGTAGCTGTTCACATCAATGAGCTTATGTCTGTTTACAGACATTATAACATGTTATAAAGCTTTTTTAAAATGTTATATTAAATCTATTATGAAAATGTATGCAATTTTAATTTCTTTGAGTTGTTTGTTTCTTAGTAAATTAAACTGTGTTGATAGTATAAAAAGTATATATATATATATATATATATATATATATATACACGCACACGCACACACACACACACACACACACAGCTATATGCGGAAAATGCTTTTGCAATAAGGAAATACATTGTTGCCATGGATTCATTGAGATAAATGTGAACTACACCTTGAGCTCTTTCTGTGTTTGCAGAAAATCTTATTGCAGTGAAACCCATGGATCATTACAGAACATCTGAAGTTATTAAAAATGTTGTTTTAAAATAGTTTCAATTTCTATTTAACATGTTATATATATAATTTTCTCTGACAGATTTCAGAGGAAATGAGAGCAGGGCGGCTGTGGTAAGAATATATTTCATTCCCTCTGGATCACGCCAGCAGCCAGATCTTAATGCTCTATATATAATTAAGCTGTGAACATCAGACATTATTCATCTGTCAGAGACGCTCCTCAAAATTGACGGAAGGAAATTTACGCACAATTAGTCACAACTATCGCTTTTCTCTGCAGCTCGCTGTTTGTTTTTCTCCAGCGCTTTCAGCATGTGCTTTCAGCTGAAATCGCTGGTTTCTGAATTAAGTTTTCATTTCTTTAGCGAAAACAAAACACAATGCCACCAACAGCAAATCCACAATAAGTCATCAGATAGTGACTGAATGTGATCACAAAAACAACACAGCTGCTGGGCTTTTTCACATCCAGATGCATTTTATAAATATTATTAGTCACCACAACGGTGTCCTTGAGAAACACTTGATCATAGTAATTAAAATATCATTAAAGCAAACAAAAACATGATTCCCAACAAATGTTACTGAGTGCCGAGTTATATTTAACGAAATTCACTCTACTGGGAAACAAACATGGTGTCTAATTCATAGTCTTTGAGAAGCAGTGTGTTTTATGTGGTGTTCTGCTGAGAGATTAGATTCCTTTTACTTCTTTTTAACTTCTTATGCAGGGTTTCTGCCTGGGAGCCAACTTATGTTGTTCAGTATTTCTAGTGGCGAGGACCTACTTTTTTTACTCTTTCTACTTAGAACAGGTATTGTTTACCCAGCGTCTCTATGAGACAACAAAGCTTTTCAGCGCTTGTTTTCACAGCAGAAAATCACTTTGCCTGAATCATTCTTCTTGGTGTTTCTACTTCTGCACCCAGATTCATACTGGGGAGCAAACCTTTCTCAGTCAGTCACTTATGACAAGGAATCCACCATTTATAGCAAACGGCTTCACAATTAGACTTAACCTTGCTTTTGAAAGCAGTTTTCATAGAACCTGAGCAGCAACACAGATTGGAAAACTCCTCCATAAAACATAAAAACTACAAAATCAAAGATAGCTGCAGACAAGTGAACGCAGGGCTCAACACAACAACCAGACCACTGCTTCAGTCCCGTGAGGAGGAGGTAGTTGGGTAGTAGGGTGTTGGGGGAGTAGCAGCATTAGGAATCAGCAAAGAACTGACGTTTGGTACACAAGCACGCTACAGGTGAACTGTCACTGGCAGCAATTGCTGATAAGTACCCGAATATTCTCTACTTAGCTCCAGAATTACCTCAAGTTTTACAGAGCTAAAAGGCCACATATCCCATCACTATAATGCTGGAATCAAAGCCTGTTTGCGGCTGTGATCATCACACATGCAAATTATATGTAAATCTCATTATGTTCTTCAAAAATGTCTCTGTTTCCCTCACATAATGTGCATCTATGAGAGAACTATGCACACAGAGACTCTGCCTAATTCATTAACTCTTAGCAATGTCTGATCCCTCAAAATGCTGTTATGCATCTTCAACAGATACAACTGATTTTAGGCAAATTTATCTCACATAAAGCTTGACAATGACTGAGTCTCTGTGGAATTAATGATTTGCACTTCTGGCTGACGATGAAGGATCTGTTTCCTTATGCTGAGATCTTTTTGTGGACCTGAAATCAAATAAGTAAGAGTAAGAAGTAAGTAAGTAAGTAAGAATTTCCCTTGAAATGTATTAGCGGTATTTCTACTGGGAAACAGATCTCTTATTCAGTGTCTTTACTAGGGAACAGACATTTTACTCAGAGTTGTGTTTCTCCAGCAGAGCACACATCTTTTACTGTGTTCCCACTGTAGAACTGATATCTTTTACCTCAAAGTAATGGCTTCACCGTGGGGGAGACATCTTTCTCTTTGAGCAGTGTTTCTACTGTGGAACACCTTACAGTCATTGTTTCTACTGGGTGAACAAACATCTTTTATTCAGAGCAGTGTTGCTGCAGTGTATCAGTCCAACTTTAATGCGACAACAGTTGCTCCAGCTGCAGGAGTTGTTTCTATCTGATTGAGTGAGAGTGCCGTTGACCTTCAGCCATTTTACTGAGACTGTATTAAAAAGGCCCAGCCAGAGCCCTGATTTTATGGCCAAGCCTTCCCAAGGTCCCACTGACCTGATGGATATTACGAGGATAAATCAAACTTTCGTGCCAACACATGCGTCCACAGTAGGGGATGAAGCATGACTGTGTGTTGAAGGATGGCTTGAGCTGGATTTAAGGAGCATGTGTAAGCATCCACGTTGTGTGTCTCTGTGTGTAAGTCTGCATTTTACAGCAGAGTTACACAGTGTTTTTAATTAAAGTATCTTACTTTTGGTGAAACAGTGGATGTCCATGTATATCCATGAATGTGTATGCGTTAAAGAACACTAATGTGTCTCTAAGTGTTTCTATCTGTGTGACGGTCAAACTCGTCAGAAAGTAAGCGAGCGACTTAGCACATAAAAGCGGAGTGGTTTGACGGCCGCAGCACATAGATAATTTGTCAGTGAATAGTTTGACCCCTCCTCTGCTCTAACCGGAGCTCTTGACCACCTCGCAGTGACGTGTCACTGCTGTGAAAGCAGCAGAGCGGAGCGTTCTTTAATGTGCACACATCAACTTAACATTAACAATGTAGACACACAGGGTGAGTGAGAGGACAGAGGTGGATGGCAGCTCCATTTCCTGACTGACCACAGTCTCATATCAAAGGGCAGCCAGGGTTTGTCATTCTGGGATTTAAGCCGCAGTGTGTGGTGACAGCTTGATAATGCTGCCCTGATTCAGACACCAGGCTGTGCTCCTTTGGATTTACTAAGAGCGCTAAGGGCGGATTGTCTTAATGACATGCATATACTCAACAACTTCCTATTTCTAACTGTGAAAGCCTCTTATTTCTGCTGATCATCGCCTCTAAACAGATTGTTGTGCCAGCAGCGTCCGAACTGAACAAGTCAAGTCTTACATGATATAAGATTAAGTTTTAGACAGCACTTTATTTTGTCTAAAAACAACTGTTTTGATTCCACCACAGTGTTATGAAAGTTGGAAGCAAACTAAAAGTTGGCTTTAAAACATGCGAGCCAATGTGGAGGGTAAAAGATTACGCAATCAAAAGAACACCATCTGCTGTGCATCTATCAAGGAATTTCAAACCTGTCCACACATACTGCTCAGTACCATGTGGTCTTTTCTTCAATTTACTATTATATATATGTATGCACTTCCTGGAGGGTGCCAGCAAAGGCAGTCATCAAAAGGAATCCTCATAAGCTGGTAAGTAGCTGCTAAAGTCTCTGCTAAAGTTCTGGAGCTGAACAGAGAGTGAATATTGGATTTACATTCATCACCGAGGCAAAAACACGACTCCAAATTAATGCTAATGCTGCAACATGTCTGCTAAATGAGAAAATAGGCAACTGTTGTGCTGTGTTATCATCTTGATGCACGGTCCCCAAGTGGACAAAAATCAGTAGCTGTCATTGAACATTTAACAGTATTTTAAAAAGAGTTAAATTTAAAGAATCTAACTTAATTTACTTATACTTTCAGTTTGGTGTCAGCAAAAAATACCCACAATACACTGTTTGCCTTATGCCTGTGAGACATCATGTCTGCATTCAAAGCAAAGAACATGCTCCTGTGTATTGTAGTTTTTATATGACAGCCATCAGTGCATGTGTGCTGAATGGACATTTTTTCTTACAAGGCAGCAGAATGCACACAGCAACAACAAACAGGAGAAAGCAAAAAGCGGTAACTAGCTCTCTGGGTACCATAAAAGCTATCATGGCAGCTAATAACGATGACCAGCAATGTTTTATTGAGACTGCCTGTTCAATTTTCATCTGTCTGACCGTTCAGATACCACAAACAAGCATTTGAAGAGCAACAATAAGCCACGTTTTTTGGTTTGTTCCCCCTCCACAAAGAGCCTCTCCCTCAGTCGTTTGCTTTCCCATAGCACCATTTCTTGTGCCTTTTTATCATAAATCCATTTGTGTTGTTATTGGGTCAGACTTACTCTCCGATGGGACTTCGCATTGCTTTAAAAACCAATAACAAAGAGCCTCTGGCAAGTTTCCGGGCAATTTATCATTGTTGCTAAATGTAAGCAGGGCATTGTGGTGATGTTTACAAATTTAAAGGCAGGTTATGGGAGACAATGCAACACACATGAGTGTGTGTCTGAGAGCCAACCCACTTTCTACCTAAGTGTGTAAGTGTGTCAATCAGGGGACATTTGAGGATTTGATCGTCAATACACATTAACACCAGATCAGAATTTCTTTCCACACAGATGTACAGGTAACAGGTGACATTGTGCTTATTTTGATTGTTATATGAACAGTTTTAGTCTTAATTTTAAAGACATATAAGCAAAACTAAAACGGAAAGCAGTTCTGAGGATTCAGTCTGAGGATTTTGCTGCTGGGTTTTTAAGGACATTGAATATTGGATGGAAAGTGAATGCTTAAATGAGGAGTAAATTGAATAAAGTGAACACAATAAAAGGAAAATAGGGTACATCCTGGCCTCTAAAATTTGGATTTTTTTTCTGTTCTTAGGATAAGAAAGTGTTCATACGAGGAAGCAGAATTTTAAATGGTGAATCTGCAGGGCATCAGTTAGAGAGGATGCGGCTCTCTTTCATGATGCAGTCACTAAGAGCAAAGTATTTTACTTTAAAAAGCTCATAATATAGCTTTTGGTCCAATAGTACTCAATGTGAAAGGATTACCATTGACTGTTAAAAGTATGTATGGACTGTGTTATTCAATAATATTCCTATGGACTGTTTTTAAAGAATGTACAGGATTGAACAATCTACTGTAGCACTTTCTATTAAGAGAGACAAGAAACATTATCAGGACATCACTGAGATATTTGTGCTAAAACATCTGAATCCACATAAGAGCTCTTTAATAATAAGCACATCTGAGATGATTTTCTCCTTTCATTTGTTAAGTTTGAACAGGTCAGTGTCATTCATACACAGGTGCAGGCAGGAATGTGTGAGTATTGCAGGTATAAGGAGACTGATCTTAACATTAATAGCCAGAAGCTGCTACTTGGAAATAGTTTTACAATAAAATGAACTGAGCACAGCCTCGGAGTCCAACTGTGGAGAGGTGCAATGCGTCTTCACTGCGTGGGCAGAGGAAGAAAGATGACATGTACACCGAAGAAGGAAAATTATGATAAAGAGCGTGGGCAGGTCCATCGTTCTTAATTAAAGTTACACAGGCTGGAAATGAATTTGTTTTGACTCCCCCTGCCAAGAAACTCTAATTTAGGCAGGATGGCAGGTTACTAAACTCTGTTTAATGACACAAGGGTCCATGTGCCTTTGGTTTATAAACCCTGTTTTGCTGTAATTAGGTGCTATGAAAGCTGGCACGGCATTGTGGGTGGGCCTAACAGGTCTGGGCCCACCCACCTGTACAACTGGCCCATTCTAAATGACCATGGGAACATGTGTTTTCTTAACTTGTATTTTTAATTTAATTTTAAAAATTAACATTTAAATACACAATCAAGGCTTGAGAAAAAGCTTCTCTCTTCAAAAAAGTAAAAGACAACATTTATTGGGCTTCTATCATACGAAGACAGGCCATTTTACATTGGCCTCAGCCAGTTACGCCCACGTACACGTCACGGTATGGAGGTTTTTCAGCAGCAGATCATCTAAACAAGATAGTTTTTTTAAGAAGAAAATTTGAAAAAGTCCGTTTTCTAAATGAAACACAAAAACAGGAAAAAATAAGCATGATAGATAAGATACTACGGTTCATTTTGCAATATACCCGTCTGTGCGGCTTGTAATAAATACAAACTGCTGTGGGTAAATAATCAGCTATCTCAAAGAGATTTAAAAAGTGCCATAATCAACCAGATGCGCTAGTTGCCTTCCACAGCATGATATCAGTCACCAGAAACTGTCCAAGGAAGACAAAAAGTATTTACCTCCTCCTGCAATCCTGGCACCGTGCCTGAATGAAAGCAAATGAATCAAATCCAAAAAAAATGTTTCTTCCAGCACAGAAAACAAAAGTGCGATCACACGCAACCAGGTTCAAAGTCTCATGGTACATTTCACCACCAAATAACCCGCACTTAGCTGCCAAGACAGAGACATAGCCTCGCTCTGGCATTTGGGAAGAAACAAAGCTGAAATATTGTATGCATGACTGACAGGATGCTGGGGATTTGCCCTTTGTGGGAACTTTCCTGATTGGCTAGATGATTCTCAAAGAGGTTATATACAGATGCTGTACCAGACCCTGACCCTGCCTGAGAATAAAGACCGATTTGTGCTCCCGACTTCTCAAAACGCTTTTTTATTAGTTGAAAAGAAACTTCAGTGCTGTAGCTATAATGAATTAAAGATCGAATACGTGATTATATCTGGTCTGGTGATTATATCTGGTCTTTACAGCACTGTTATACTGCACAATGATCCAAAATATTGAATGTGAAATGTCACCAAGACTAACGACTCCATTTCCACTTAACTGTGAACATTTTCTGGTCATGATGGATGTGTTTATAGTGTGGCAAATGACCTTGACAACAGATGGTGATTATACTTCCACTGTTTCTTTTTTTTCATTTTGCTCTCCAGTCCTCTCCCGGGCCAACAATACACAGCAATTAACAGAAATACAGAGTGAGCTTCAGAGAGATAGTGCCCTGTAAAATGCATGACACAGGCATCAAAGACTTCTGTCTTTCAAAGACCTAAATCAGACATTAATTCACATGTGTACATGTCACTGCCTTTAATAACACTAATTACAAAATAAAAGACACTCATGTCACACTAAGTAGATCAAACTGCCAGCTAATGCTGTAAATAACTACAAATAAATGCAGATACATAGTGTAACTTCTCCATAGTCTTTACTATAGAGCCTGATGTATCCAGCCTGGTTCCAGATCTCTGAATCACAGGAAGACACCTCCAGTTTTTGGTGTGAGGTGAATTGACCCTCAGTTCATCTCTTCATCTCTGGAAAACCACAAGGCGTTTGTCACTAGCTATAAACTGGAGCTGGGATCTACTGTAGCGCTCAGCCAGTTCCCCAGTAACACCGTAATGAGTTTCCTCTGTGCAACAAGTTCAAACACAAAGTTGTTCAAACAGTAATTCACAAGGCTTATTGGATAAAATACATCAAACACGAGTCGATTACTTAACAGTGTGTTTATGTAGAACAAGGTGTTCCAGACATTGATGCCAGGTGAGGAAAATAAATAAATAAAAATGGAAATAAATAAATCTTCATTCTTTTTGGGGAACAATTCTACAGTTGCTAAGCAACTAATGAAGAGGACAGGATTGTTTGGAAGAAACCAAATTTCATTTAGCAGTACACCTCTGAAAAACATACAGTAAGACGATTTTAATTCTGCTCACAGATAAAAGCTTTTGAGCATGAGAGTTGTCCAGCTGATTTAAAAATATCTATACACTGACTCATACTAAAAGCAAAATGTAACTGGTTACTGTGGTGCTCCTCTTTTGATTAATCATTCATCAGAGTTTCTGATTATGAATAAGGAAATGGGCTTCATTATTTGGAGCACAAAGACTGAGAACAGGGAAAACATCCACCCACATACTGGCCTGTGTGCAGGTGGTGTTACCAAAGAACAACACAGGCAAAAGGCTTTTCACTCTGATAAACACCTGAAAATACAGAGCAGGTTAACATAGTCAGAGGTTATAGAGCAGAAAGCCTGACATCATGGTTATTACCTGCACTTGAAGAAATATTCTGCAACTGGTGACTGAACCATAACTACTGATTTTACTCCCCAGGAGAAAAAAAACATTTACATTTACTTTTCTGAACAGTTCAGAATTTTGCTGTAATATTTCCCATTTTGCTAAAATGTAAATAAACAGGCTGTAGATTTAAAACCCAGAGGTGCAGAGTGAGGTTCACACTCCATAACTTTTTACCAGCCTTCAATAAATTTGTTGAGCAGCACAGGATGAAGCTTTGATGATGCTCCACAGGTGTTACCTTTAGCTCATGAGCTGACTTTGAAGCCTGGAACCTTGCATGAATTGATAGTAGATTGGAAAATGGTACGTCTGGAGTCAGGGACTGAATCAAAAGAAAAATGGCAATGTTTTCAGATTTTTGTCTTTCTTTTTTTTTATAAAAAGGAGAATCTCTGGTCTCTACCCACACCTCCCTCCCTCTTGTGAGGAGAATAAATTAGACCGTTCTTTCACAATCTGAAGGTTTTCATACTCCAATATCCAAACACACAACTGCTGCTATGGTATTGCTGCTACTATTAGCTTGAGCTGACAGTCCAGTGTGATTTTATATAATGGTTAGGATCAGCTTGTCGACCCTCATCATTTATGTACAGCATGTGCCCCTGCAGTCTCAAAAATATATTCATGTTTTACAGGAAGAGAAAAGAGGCATTCTGCTATAAATTCTCAAAAAGTGGTTTTTGACATATATTTAGCACATCAGACCTCTTGTGTTTGTGTTTTTCCCTCTGTTCATTCAGCATTCATGAGAAGTGGGATAGAGAGGTCAGGGAAGTGTAGTTTACTGAAGCTGGTAATGAGCCAAAAGTGAAATCATCCTATTCCTGTCCTTTAAAAGATGTTTGAGCAGAAACTTTGATGAGTCATAGTCGAATCATTTTCACCCATTTATCTTTCACCCTTAATGAGAAATGTCCAAATATTCCTCTTTCTGTAATATCGTGCAACACTTTGTTCTGATCCAAGAGAACCTGTTGAAGAGACCGGAGTCAGTGGGGATGTTCTCATCAATTACTTGCATTTTACGCAACACTGACCTTAATGCAGCAAGGTCAGGCAAAAATATCAACGGTAATTAAATGAAAAGGCACCGGCAGGAGGAGATATAAAGACTGAGTCTGTTTTTACAAGACAGAGAATATGAGTCAGACAGGAGAGAAAGGCAGGGCAGACAAAAAGGGAGAGAAATCATGTAAGACAACACACTCAGGGGAGAAGGCCAGAGACTATTTCAGATGAAGGTCTCTCCATTCATCTCTCTTGATTGTGGCCACTACTGACACAAGAAAAACCATGCAGGTCAGCGGCGCTCTAGGCCAATGTGTCGTCTATGAGCTCAATATCAAAATGTTTGCTTGCAATTACTTCACAATGTAACCACAGTAGCAGAGTCACAGTGGTAAGGACAGATGTTTTTAATGGGTTTGTCGTTTTCAAAAAAGGCTTTGGCACCAAAAAAAAAGAAAAAGAAAAGATCTGTTCAGCAGTGTCTTTGAACAAAGAGTTCTTGATTCTGCCTCAGTTGGTCTGTGGGCGTCACCATAAAGCCTTTAGCTGTCACTTAATGGCCACATTTCCAGTAGTTTCTTTTGCTGTCCTGAATTTTAGTGCATTTGGCAAGTGGAAAAAAAATCCATGTCTGCAAGGGCATCTATAAAACCAGGCTATGACAAGTGGTATAAAGGTTTTCACGCTTATGATGGCTCACAGCTGAAATATATCTGTATCCGTATATATCCTTTACAATAAGCCTCCATTTTCATGTTTCAAGACATTATTCCAAATGTGCCTTGAATCACTTGTGTGCACATCCCTCCTTCAGTAAAACTTTTTTGTGTCATTGCTGGAAAAGAACATGTAATGAATAACATTAATGACCACTGCACTGACAGGGCCCTGTCTATTCTCACCCACTGTCTAACTGAGGCATTTAAAGGAACCGAGCCTTTGTTAATGTTTGTGCTTTTCCTGCAATGACACAACAAAAGGTCTCCTGTGAAAAAGGCTCCAAGATAATCTACAAACATATAAACACATGCACTTAAAATGATTGTGTTTCTCTCTAAATGTAGACTTTGAAAATTAGTTAACTTCCTGTTTATCTTTGGTACTTGAAGCCACATTAACTGAGTTTTTTTTTACTACCTGGCAGCAGTATCCATACAAAACTAAACATTTTCATTCATGTGTAATTGTGTTTCCAGCCACCTGACAAACTGTAAGTCCAATAGTCACTGGTGTTTTATCTCTGTTTTACTTTCCACTGACTCCACGGAAAAATACTGAGCTCTTTACACGCTAAACGCTCCACTTTATTCACTGGCAAGTCGCTAACTCTGTCTGTCTGACATTTAATACCGGGAGAGTTTTGCACAGTGAGTTTATAGGAGCTTTTTTTGCTCTTGCATGTTGTTTCAGCTTCAAGACAAGTATATGCAGTATCTTGCTGTATGTGCTGCCGGTCTGAGGGCTGAAGACAACAACTAGAAACGTTTCTATATTAAACATGGCTAAGTATTTTTGTACTAACACTAATAAATGAAGTGAATCAGTTGCTGAATATGCCATCACACTCGTGGACAAACAACAAGGCCAATAGTAACTCTGCAGCAAGATTTAAAAATCTTAACAGGCAAAGGAAAGTAATGGAGAACATGAAATGATGTGGAGTGTAAAACTTGAACATTTATGTAAATGCAGGATAAAACTGTAGAAATTGTTCATCCCCTGCTTGTTACATGCCTGGTAGAGCTGCAGCATCACAGGAAATCATAGAGTGGAAAAGGCTTCAGATGATGCAGAATCTTAAGCAGATAAAAAAACACAGCATACCGAGTGAAGTGGATGATACTGTCGGAGAGCACCCGCTCAGGAGAAGTCGACATCGTTCACCGCTGACAACCTGTTAGAAAGCCTGCACACCCCTCTCACCTTTTATCCCACTTCCTCTGACTCAGCTGGAGCTGTGAACAACAAAATATCTATTGGGGCCTGCTGCTAATATGACAACCCCTATTATCAGCCTTGATCTATTTTCCCTTTACCAAAGACAAATTAGACATTCGGCTTTTTACTGCAATTTATCTGAAATTATTTAGACAATCCCTGATTTACGAAGACAGGATTTGCGTGCTACACAACTTTTTTATTTCACGGAGCACTTTCTCTCTAAGTCGATCACCGCGTGCACCATCTATAATTAGATGCCAGTTATAATGATGAGAATCTTTGTAGTGGTGTTTGGATTAGATTAAGGTACTGTGTGAGTTAGATTTCAATCTCCAAATAGCCTGGTGTAGGCGAGCATTGTTAGGCCCGCTTATGAAGCCCTCTGCCACTCTATTAAGTTGTTTTCTAATTAATTTCAGTGTATGTAAATATCATAGAGAGTGGAGAATAAGATAGAGAAGTGAGCCGACTCAGCAACTGCTAATGTATTCTCACTGAACCCACATCCATATATAAGAAAGATACAGCACAAAAAAAATCCATCCTGCTCTTTCTTCAGCTGCTGGGTGACACAAGAGAATAACACATACATCTTTATTAGACCTAAGGGAAAAAACTGGTTTATTATACACGTGATTTTCTGCAAAGAAATAAAGACATATTGAGCAGTTGACCCTCTCTAAGTTCACCAAGCTCTGGTGATGAGCTACAGTAGTTTACATGCTATACTTCTAAGAGAGAAAAGATGATAAACTGCTTTACATGAGGTGCAGCCTGTCTCATCCATCAGCATAAACACAGAAACAGAGCTCATACGAGGCTCTTTATTACTGCCATACAAGTACAAATGTAAACACAGTGTTTTGTGTGTTTTAGAGGTAAAAAAGCGCAGGGTTTGGATTTTTTAGCATATTTTACAATATATATACAAATATGTTCACTGTCATTACAGATGAATCATGAAAATTCATATTGAAAATGCTCCCTAAAACACTAAATTGGTGGTGCTTGTATGTCTCAGTCTGTTTTGTGGTTGGTGGTGCAGATAACTTGCAAAACAGACGACCAAAGCATTTGATGGCAGAAAATGATTGAAAAACATCTACGAAAACGCATCAGGTTTTTTGGCATCAGTCCCTCAGAATCAAAGAGCATAGAGCTTCTTCCCAGAACCGCCATTTCATGCTGACATTCAGTGATCACACAGGGAGAAATCCATCACGGAGGAGGCACAGATAGCAATTTCCTCACTGACAGTAGCCTCAATAGACCAGGATGCAATGCAGCAACTGCATATCTTTGCAGGTCTGTTGTTAGTTGTGTGTGAAATATACTCACTTGGCATTTTCTTTCTTTTTCTCACATGGTATGAATTGTAGTAAACTATGATGTGGGGCCATCCTATTTTGTGAATATTTATTATATTTTGTAAAAGTAAAAATACTCAGATAAATACAGCTGCTGTGAGTGTTATATATTAGTATGTACATAAAATCTGCATCTGTAAAGTAACAAGTAACTAAAACTATCAAATTAATGTAGTCTAGTAAGATGTACTAAATCTCCCTCTGAAATTTTGTAAAGTAGAAGTACAAAGTAGAATACCTGAGTAAAGTACTGCAAAAATGTACAAAGTTACTTTCCACCACTGGAGAAGCACAAACATATAGACAAACTAAATCGGAACATGAATGTGATGGATGAACGGGCTTTGGAAGCTGACATGCGTCATTGTAGTAAGTGGGCCAGGTACCACAGGAGAACTCAGTGATGCTTCCTCTCTCAAAGTCAAAAGAGAGCGGCTCTTGCTCTGAAGTCACTCATGGAAAAGGTGATCTAAATAAGAGGCTTTTTACCAGCAGAGCCTCGTAGCCGCATGCAGGAGGGATGACGGTCCTCCATCAATGAAGCAAAGTACGTTAGACATCAGTACGAGGGAATGCACGAGGTTCAGCGAGCTCTGTGAACACGGCACATCTTTCTGGTAAAGCTGCTCCAATCTTACCATTTCAGATGGTAATGTCACCAGTGTTAGCCTTGCATTTACTCATCTTCCAGCACATCATGTACCAGGCCAGAAAATTGGTTTGAATGTATTCCACTGAAATGAGCATAGCATGCGGGTTGCTAATCTAACTGGCTTCTGGCTGTAGATTCACATTTACCATGCACACATTAACGGGCTATCATTTTCCTGGCAAGAAAGTGACTGAGCATAATTCCCACAATGGGAAATTATTCCTTTAAATAAGATAAGATGTATAAACATGAACTGTCCTTGAAGGATTGTGGCTACGTCAGTGAGGAACAAACCCACACAGTGAGGCTGCTGGCACCTACCTCGTCATTGGCAACTCCCAGCTAACGATCTAATTGTCTTCTTTGTGCAGTGAGTGTGATTTATGTTAGTGGAGACAATAAGGTTTGTTTGCCTCTGAATCCATTAAGGTACATAAGCTCTTTGGTGATTTGTCTTAAACGGACAAACTACTCAGCTCAGGAGGTGAATGTGCAACGCCAAAGTAAGCTTTTAGAGTGATTTATGTAAATTTAAATGGATCCTCTGAGCTAAAATTCATGCTGAAAGAATCTGTTTTTTTTTTTCTTATGCAACATGTTTCCCATTTAGTCCACATTATAAACAACCCAAATGACCACGACTAACAACCCAAACTACATGAATGCTGTGCTTCTAAAAATAACATTATGTCCAAAAATACAAACATATACTTTTAATGTTTACACTTTGTTTAATTTCTAATAAAATTTGTCAAATATTAAATTTCCCTCGACATATCCCACGTCTACACACAAATTTGTTTCCCATAAACCTTGATAAATGCCAAGCACTTGAGCAAAAATATCTTCATGCAATTTGCAGGAAAATTTATTCATGGTGTGTTTGGCAAGGGACACTAAATGTCAGTGAAAAAGTATGAGAGCGACAGAAAAACATCACTAATTAACTTTAATTTTGGTTTCAATGGAAACACTTCAGCTTTGGAGTCCATACTACACCACCACACAGCATCCTGATCGTTTACAGATTCCTTCTGGTTCACTGGAGAAATTATTAACCGAGGTTAAAGAGGACAAAGGGGGAGACATTTGATGTCGAGCTCCTCACAAAAACTTTAAAGGACATTACAGACATTTTGTTTTCATGCTGATGAACGGTCTGGAATTGTAGCTACAGTAGGTGAGACACTCCTTTCCTGTTAGGGGTCACTAGTGAAAAAGATCTGGACACTGTATTGTGCTTTATAAGCAGAGATGTATTTGCTGTACTTTCCCTCCCTATGGCCACTCTGCTGTTTTGTAATACGATACCAGAATTAGAGGGTATTCTATATGGAGTGAGGCCTCCTCAGGGCCAAGTCTATTTCAACGTGGCAGCCTTAAGGCCTGGTTCAAAGGCTGAGCAAAGATAAAAGTCTGGAGAGTGGGAGAGCAGAGGGGGGAAGAGATGATGTTGTTTGTCATTGCCTGTTAAAAGCAAACTGTTGAAGATCAAAACTCAGACCTCAGGTCTTGACCAAAACAAGTGAGGGAATGAGGCACTCCTAATCAAAATGAGAGTTCTCGCATCCTGGTCTGGTTTCCTTCTTGGGTAATGACTGATGTGGTGCAGGTCTGCAGAGGTATTGTGCAATCCATTACCAGGTATCCTCAGGGTATTTTGCCATCATGTTAGGGTCAAAACAGCTCTCAAAACAACATCTTCATAAATTTGTGGCATCATTGGAATGTCCTGGATACTTGAAAATGGCTTTTCATCTGCAGGCGTGCAGCCCTCTGGGTTCAAAAACAAAGTAGACGTGTCCTGTCACTGCAGGTGGGAGCATTTCTAAATGTCTGAACAATGGCACAAGCACAGCGACGATATTAGAGGAGCACAGCTGAGAGTATGGAAGGTAAAATTATGTAAATTATAGATAAGTGCTATAGATAAGTGCTATAGAAATCAATGAAAAAGACTTTCAGGGACATTATCTTGATACGACTAAACATGTCAGTGAAAAGGCACTCCACATGTGGTCAAAGTAGGGTAACAAAAAAAAAAAAAACCTACATCGCCATGAGAGTCATTGGACATTCAAGTCATGAAAATGCATAAGGGAATGTTTCCTTTTCATTAAACGTTTGTAATTAATTTCTTAAACAACACAGGACTTCTTCCTCCACACATTAATTTCATTGGTCTGCAGAGGCATATCTTAGCCCTTCCAGAATTAGCACAATTAACCACCGCTGAATAACGATCACGGCCCTCTGAGATTGCTTCTGGCTCTTTCCTCTCCATTTCAGAAACATTATATCTAACTGCCTGACAATAGTGAACCCGTATTTGTCCAATATATGAGAACATGAATTATTGATACTCACTGCTATATCTGTTGCCACTTCCCTTGGGTACTCTCACTTCGTCATGATGTTAGATAATGAAAAGAGTGAAGAGACAGATTTGCCATTTCTCTTCAAAACGCCTGTCTCCAGCTGTCTGAAGTCTTTTTTAAGAGTGCTGTCTATCTCCTCTGCTGCCTCTTGTACTAACAAAGCAACAGCCTCTCATGAAAAATGAAAACGGGTACTGTTGTGATGGAAAAGAATATTTTTACTGCCACAATCTGCAAAATGTTGACGGTCCATGCAGGTGCAATCTATTCTATAGTGTTATGGCTCAAAATTCCTGATGTACATTGTTATTGTTACTGTCATGCTTCAAAGAAACAACGTGTCTAGCAAGATTTTGACAATGAAGGAGTTACGTGTGAATCTGAGAAGCACTGGGAGGAGCCCTCTTCAGTTTTCACTGAGTACACAACAACACAGAATCTAAAATAGATCATGTTATTCATAATGCAGGCCTGTGTGAGAAATATATTCCTGTGACATGCCTGTGGTCACAGCTACATATTAAACAAGTGGACTCCCAGATGCAAGAACTGTCTCATATGTGACAAGACACGCTGACTGTGTTTTAGAGGTGGGGAAAAGTCATAAGGCCTCATGTAAACCTCTCATACAAAACAGATTTCCTCTTAAGTGGTGCAGACAAGTGACTCTAGAGAAATACTTTTCTTTCAGAGAAAGAGGTCCAGGTCCTCCTGTACGAGTCACGGACAGATTATCTTTCACAGGGAAAACACTTGTTTCAATTAAGAATTATCTGAAAAAATTGCAGGTAAAATGTTACTAGAATTAACTAAAATGTGAAATCAAAGAAATTTAATGCAAAATTAATAATCTGCTCACACTTGGGCAGGTCAGCTTCACCATTTCAGTAGCTGCTGTCAAAATTATCTCATGCCAACAAGTGCTTCAATGTCCCAATGAACATCCATTACATCCAACAGTGTAGCATCACTTCGACTCACGTTCCCTGAAAGCCTTATGTTTTAGTCAGCTTAATGTTTTGCATGATGCCATGTTTACTGCAGATCACAGAGAGCAGACACAGTCTTTATCTCAGTGTGATGGTTCAAGGTGAGTCTGCTGTCTATCTGCTGAACTGCGTTTGCCAAATGCACCTTGCAATGTGACTGGATTCACTATAATTTTTTACAAGTTCGTTAATTGTACATTTTTACTCATTTTTAGTCAAGTGATTGAGAAGATCAAAAGGCTACAGTGATTGGTTACAGCCAAAGTAGAGACATCAGATTCAGAGGTGGTGAGTTTCTCCAGTGTTTTTAATCTGTGGACAATGTGACATCACGTCAAGTCACTTCAGGCTTTTAACTGAAGTTTAAGAAAGGAAAAAACCATCAACTATCTCCAACACCAAAGATAAATAGCAGTTTTGACATCAGCCCATCAGAACAAAGAGCAGGGGCATCTTTCCAGATTTACACCAATATTCATGCAGAAAGAAATCCATACTAGTAGTACCCACTCCTCTACCGACAGCTGCCTCAGAAGACCACAGTGCAACACAGCAACAGCATATTTTTACTGATCTGTCATCTGTTGTGAGAAAAAAAGAAACCTTTTCAGACAGCTTTCCTGGTAATTTGAGCAACCTGATGCAGCTTAACACAGTATCGCTCTTTTTGTTGACTTTAAAATCTGTGTTACCACTGTCATTCTCTCCACCTGTACGGCACATTATGCCTCCTTCAGGGGTTGGAAAAGGTTGAGGGAAAGTGAATAAAGTTCACCAAAGTTTAGGCCAGCGCCGGCCATATTATGCACGATCGAGGTAAACTGGTGTCAAGGAGGAGGTCTGTGAAGCATTTGAGTTAGGAAAGTACAAGGCACTTAGAGGCTTTCATTGTAGCTGAGGTCAGTGCTATTAGTCTGTAGCCAATGAGGCAAGTCACCTCGGGGCAAACAACTTTGTCTCAGAGTGGATTTTGTGGGCGTTTGACAAGAAGAGGAGGTCAAGCACATAAAAACTATCTGCTTGTATGTAGATCTATCAGCAGTGTGGGTTTTTCTAAGTTATCAGTATTCCTCCCCTCATTTTTAACTTCAACAGCAGCTATTAATTTGAATATATTTATGGGACTTCAAATGAAGAGATCCAACCTTATAAAAATGTGCCTACACGTTTCTCCAGAATCCTAATTTATAATAATCATGCCTAAAATCTCCTCAATGACTCCTCCACTTATCTCCAAATGTCTGTGAATTTGCAGCGCTTATGTCATTATGCTGCTATAAAGTTGAACATCAGTACAAAATATCTAGACATAAAAAGGAAAAGAGCTCTCAATCTCATTTTACCCAGCTTCTATAGATCTGCTTCTTGCAATCCTTTTTCATTTCTCCCCAAGGAACCTGGACCTTGATAGACTCAGACAAGCGTATCAAGCCACAGAGTGACACAATCTTTATTACATGCATGGCGACTCGGGAAGTGGGGGGGCATCCGTGGAGAGGATATGATGAGTTAATGGTAAGGGACTATGTTTGATGTGGGATGGCAGTTGTTGTTCAGTGTATCCCCATCATGCTGAGAACCTGCCAGCAACTGTTGCAAGTTTGATCACCAGCCACAGACGACAGAAGAGACCTGACCACCACGAAAGGCTGTTTTAAATTTCTCTGTGCTTTTACATGGAACCAACTAACTGGAGATCCACATCCCAGGGGGCTGATATACCCAAACATCAACACACAATGTAGCC
The DNA here is from genome assembly GCA_037833715.1 of Toxotes lorentzi. NCBI lineage: Eukaryota > Metazoa > Chordata > Actinopteri > Toxotidae > Toxotes > Toxotes lorentzi. The sequence goes on from JBBMJY010000017.1 coordinate 5,105,994, forward strand.
CAATTAACACATAACTAATAATAGAACAAAACATTAATAGGAATGACAGCAGTGGTAAATGCTGCAGACCATCAAAAGACTAACAAAAGCTTGCAGCACAGTCAATTTAATGATAAAGAAGGCTATTAGCTGAAATTAGTTTTCTATGAAAGTGCTTCAGGAACTTTATTATGTGGCAGGAACCAGAATGAAAGAAATAGTGTAAGAATATTATAAAGATTTCTTCTGAACATGAGTCTGGAGGACAAATTATGTATAAAATACAAAATAAAATGATAAATACTATAATTACATTTTTAACATCTGCTACACAGACCATGTCTATTTTTTACACCTTTTATTAACAAAGTATAACAACCAGTTTGATCCAAAATTCATTCCTGACCTTGAAAACAGCAGTTGTCAGTGCAATCACACTATAAGGTTTAGTAGCTGTTCTGCTTTCAATCAAAGTTCCAGACATTTTCACCAGGTTTTTTTTTTAAGCCAAAGTCCAATAAAACTAAACTTTGACCCCAAGTATATCCCTCCCGAAATGCACGTGGAACAGTACCGAAAACCTAAAACATGCCAGAAGATATCAGAGAGGGCAGGTTAGAAAATGTATATTGTGATTATTCAATTCACAGCTATGAGAGCATTGTGGAAGCATTTCTGAATTCTCCTGAAACTCCTGGACATCTTTTCTCACCACCTTCTATAGAAATTATATAGAAGAAAGAACATTTTCAGCTGAAGTGATATAGATGCACTTTGGAGGGACAGAGAGCTGTTAGGAAAGTCAACTTTACTTCAAAATTTCATCAAGGACATAACACAAGTTGTCAGCGTACTCGCACTGTTTGGATAAAGTCTTAGTCATGGTCACTTTTAACCAAACAAACAGCAGCTTAAACCTGTGGAAATACCTGCAGTACACTGGACAGCTGAGTCAGTATCCTTCTAACTGGTCAAAAATATCTGGCTCTACACTGATGTTTGAAAAGCACAACTGAGCTCCACAAGGTGTGGACTAAGTCTGCGTGAAAGCCAGTTCCAGCTATTTTTCTTTCGCACTTAACAAAACAGCCAATATTTAAACTCCTGTGTCCAGGTGTTAGTCTGTGTCTGGCCTTGGACATTTATTACACACACTAGTCCAGTCGTCTCTCACTCGACATCAACTAAAATCAGAAAATATCCAAAACAATCTTGAGGGAAGTAGCAGCACTAAGAAATAGCAGCTTCAGAAGCCTTAACCTTCCTCCCACAACACCACATGTCACTTCTGTCCAAACAGACTGAGTTTCTTTAGTGCAAATATGAGCCACAACACCCTCAGCAGGGACTTCTCTTTCATGAAAAGTCAAGAATGACCTGCAAGCTGTCTTGTGTCTTTTTCCCAACTTTTCTGCTTGAATATTAGTTTTTTTTTAATGCAGACATTTTGTATTCGCAAAAGCGGAGCACAATTATTATCAGTTTATGAGAGAGAAGGAGCATATAAATGTTCCCTGCCTATTTACACAGACACAGATATCTGTTTACTGAACGGAGCGTGAGGCAAATGAAACACGATTGAGGTATTAATGGTTATGTCTGTGCAACTAAAACCACTTAGTCAAGGTCAGACAAAAACCAGGGTCACAGGCACCACAGTCAGACCTATGATTAGGTCCAGCAGCTAAAACAACTTCTCTTATGAACAAAACTAATGAACAAGTCAATGAACAAGGACACAAACCCAGGTCACCTTTATGCAGATATTTCTACAATATCTGCATAAAGCAGCCACTGTATGATTAAGGTTATTATGGCAAATCCACTATGGTTAAGGCATTGTTAAGGTTAGGCAACTAAAACACTTGATTAGTATGGTTAAAACTGCTTTAACAGATTTTTTAGGTGCAGTAGAAACAAGCTGTAAGTGTAGCAGTGATATATTATCAGATTTCACTCACAATATTCACTCTTCTTAGAAGTTCCTGAGGGAAATAACTGGCTCTTTAGGTGCTTAATGCTAAACTATGCTCACCAGCAAGAAATTGGTGCTAGTTATTTAGCATACAGTGGATTTTTAGAGCCTTCTTGCTGAAAACAGCCGCCTGTTGCAGCCTAAAACACTGATGACTGTCTGAACACAGAACAATAAGCGGAGAGATGCTGAAACGCTCATCAGAGTTGAGGGAAACTGCAAACTGTGGTTTTGTCACTAAAAGTGGCTCCTTCCAAATGCATGGTGATCTGACCCATTGTTCACTCACTGATGATAGCTTTGGCAAATAAAACTGAAGTTAACAAAAGAACGTAAATTGTGACCTGCACAATCATCCAATATGGACATAATTCCTGGGATTGTGGACTGTTATTCTGTAGTTTGCTCGGCCCAAAGACAGACTAAACTGATGCAGCACTGCTCTCTGCAGAGATGAAAGCAGAACACCTTCTCCCCAGTTGGAGAAAAGTTGTACTGTGGCAGTGTTTCTCTTAAAGAACAGCATGTGCTAAGAAGAATCCTTCCTCGGGAGAGTACATGCAGCAGCATACAGTATTCTCTGTACATATGGTTGATTTTTATTTTGAAAACCTGAGTTTCTTCTAGTGGCCTGCAGGCTGGGTTGTAATTTGTGGCCTTTTTGAGAACTGCACCTGTGTGCAGAGAGGCAAAGCTACACCACAAAAAAAAAACAAGTCTTTTGTGGCCTGGGGTGGGGTTTTGCCAGGAACTATAAAGTATGGGAACACACTTCTCCAAACTAGCATAACACTTGCTGGGAGTCAGCTTGGCCACAGAGGAGAGATTGTTCCAGAGCCAGAGACACAGTTTAACAGCCACACAGTACCCCATGTTTTTAATAGCAATGTTTCTCCTGGCACTACTAAAAATAATAATAATGACCTGTCATGCCAAGTCATTGAGCAGCTCGGTAATTGTGACAAAACAAAGCAAAACCCAAAAAAAGACAAATAAGCAAAACATAAAATGAACAACACGACAATTAAGAAGGTTGCAGGTTGTTAGATGAGTTTGACATCCAGGAGAGAAGGAGAGGAGAGATTTAAAGACGTAAAATGTAAGTTTAGTTGGTTTATCTGCATTGATGTTTTACAAATCAGGAGAAAGAGCTTAAAAGTCAGTTTAGGAGGAGACAGGGAGCAAAAGTGACTTGTGTGTGTGTGTGTGTGTTATGTGATGCTGATTATGCATTCTCACCAGCACGGCAGAAGTATCAAAACCAGGTTTTCTTACACCTTCTTCTTCTTCTTCCTCGTATCCCCCTGTATGTCAGCAGATGGGGCTCCCTTGCCTGGTAACACAGAGACACAGACACATGATGCTGCTGAACAACCTGTGGATAACCCTGGTAACCAAAACCCTGGAGAGGCTGCTGAGACTTCCCGGAGTTCAGTTGCTCCCTTAATGAGGTGGAAGCCTCTTTTTAATGTGCCTGAATGATGGTTAACTGTAGGAAGCTAGTCAGTAAGTAAGTCAGCACCCTCAGAGCAAAGATATACAATATTTCCCTATATCTTTGTTTTGACAATATTTGCTTCAGTGTGCTGATCTCTTCACCGCCTGGGGATGGTGGGATGTTCTCACGGTCAGAGAGACAATCTTTTCAACACGAGAACCCAGGGTCAAGCCCAACACACTGGCAGGGATCCATTCTGCTTTACTGTCCTTTAGAAAGAAGCCCTATTAGCTCCCGGGGTGTTTTTCTGTAGCTGACCCTGTGCTCCGACCTTCCTACAGAGAGGGGTAGGCAAAAACAGAATTTCCCTGCAGGGATCCCTAAAGCATGTAATTCCTACATTAATCCTTCTCACTTCCAATTAAGAATATTTGCATACAGCTGATATGTGGGTTGAATATGCGTGCATCTCTGCTTTTATGTAAAATGGCCTGCCCTTTCTGTTTGCAAAGCCAGACTAAGCGAGTAGTAAAATGTAATGATGTCATGGACTTTGCCTTTTTTTTTTTCAAACTACATAAATCAAAATATATTTTTCAACATTTATTATTCAGCTGAATGAAGGAAGGGTCAATTATGGCTTTCAAAGTGCATAGAAAAAATAACAGAAAAGACAAATGAGGATGGTTTGAAGGTCTGGGAAAGACCCCCTTTGAGGATAGACACACGCAACTCAGTGTGTTGTGATATTTGTTATAACAAAATAGGCCCTGAGTGTCTCAAGAACCTCCTCCATATCAATTCATGCCCACTTATCTGTTCTTTTAGCTTCTGTGATTCGTTAGATTGGATCATTGACATTATGAGCATTATGTAAGTAAATGTGACCTTACAATCCTTGTTATAATTTCTTTCACACTTATGCATCCTCCCCTCAACTTCCAAAGTTCTTCACAGCTCATATAGGACAGTACATGCCAACTGCAAGTAGAGCTCAATACAAAATTAAAAAATAAAAACTAAAGAAAACAGTTACTTAATTAAACAAATACTTCTTTACCTATTAAGACCATAACATTTACAATGATATTCATGACTGCGTCCTTTTATTCAAAAAAATACGGTATAAAAATGAAACCTGACATCACGATTATCAAAGCAGATTTAGGGTTTTTTTCACTGGATTTTTGCATTAACATTCGATGCAAAACACTGACTACTGCATCATAAAACTGGGCCAAAGGTGCAACCTGCTTTAAATTTCAGTTTCCTGCACTTTGATACAGAAGTGATTTACTCATTTAAATTACAAATTATTCACAGCAAATCACTTCAGCACACCACGAACATATATGGTAATTTTGGTTAATAGGTTACTAATATTTTCTGAACTTTCTGCTATGTATAAACTGGTAATGACATGTTGATGAAATCTAGACACTAAAATATGCAAATAATGTATATGCCACAAGGGCACGAGGTTAGGACAAACAGATGGTTCAAACTGTGAACTGGAACGAGCTGCAGCATAAAAATCTGCCGCCTGGCCTCATCCCCTCACAGCTGAATCAAGTCCGTCTCTGCAACATGTGACTTAATGTTTAATGTGAGTCACTGGGGTTGACTCACCCCCAAAAAAGACAGCTATCAATAACCTCCACCCTCCAGGCCGTGGGACTGTAATGACTTTGCAACAAACGACACGTCACTGCCCTTAATTTAATTAACTTCCATCTTTATTGGCTTAATTGTTTGTGACAAGACGTTCGCCAAAACATGGACTAGGAGGGTGACGGGGTAAATGATATGGCGATGAGTAATTAATGTGTTTCTTAATTGGACTGGAAGCTGTTGGGTTGTGTGTGGATCAGTGCTCTTCACTTAAATTCAACAAAGTCATCCTCGATTGAGTGGATGGAGAGATTTATGGGTGTTGTCTGTCTTTTAAAGGAGCTCATATGTATTTTAAAGGACAAGTTAAATTCAGGTTTTAAGATCTGTCTGTTTCTCTTCAGATGTGGCCAACTAACCCACCCGAACACCTTTGATGTGTTGTATGCACTTAAAGCAGTCCACTGAGCTCCTGCAACTGTACTGTGATAACCCAAGAGGACTGTGAGTGCTGAAGAGATACAGCAACTTAAGTCTATAGTGTTTTTGCCTTGTGTTTAATTAAAGCTCCTTTTCACATCAAGAGAAGGCTTTGAAAAGCTTAAATATTAAATACTACATTTGTCCTCAATGAATGTGACTATTTAAAAAAAAAGCACCCAAATCAATTCAAAATACTTCTTTAATAACTAAATCCATTTTATTATGAAAACTGAGGGAAGGCATTCATCAAATATGTAGTCTGTCTGAGTGCTATTCAAATGATTGGCTTGGTGTTTAGCCAGGAGAAAGTGATTCTCTGCTTCCCAGAGCAAACACTGCTCTAAGCAGTGACACTTGGGTCTTAAAGAGAAAGCCCAACTTATAAGGGATCCACACACAAGCATCCAGTGAGGAGGATTCTGGATCGTTAAGTCAACTTTTGAGAAAAAGGATAAATGCAACCAAACGCTGTGTCAGGGTTACTTTGTCAGGGAGTCACACATTCACAGGATGAGACAATACTTGGTGTGTTTTTTCAGGACCATGAGGATGGATACTGAGTGAGGATGAGTATTTCTGTGAGAGGGTTCACTATTTAAAGACACAGTCCATCATTTAAGACAGCATTCCAAACTATTCACACAATCTAAACATAATCTATAACTATTTAAACATCATTAAAAGGTTTTGATTTGGACAGGAGGAGGAACAACAAGGTGCAAAACAGAGAAACCAAACTCACCAAGAACACAAGCCAGAATATAATCTGTTGACATGACATATGAAGTTATATATGTGAATACACAGTCACTATGACACTTCCACCCTAAAATGTTGTTTGGTGAAGTCGTTCTCATGCTCACCCATGACATCTTACACAGTGTGACATCCCACTGAGATATTTCCAGTGGAGCTACAAGCTAAGAGTTTGACTCCACATAAGTAATCATCAGATAAATCATAAAACATCTGCAGTTAATGTCGGGTTTTGCTGTAATCCCCTTAGACTGAAGAATAAATGGCTTGTTTCTAGATTCATTATTTTCCAATCAAACAGGGAAAAATCCATCATACACTCTAAGATGAAGATGTAGTGAGAAGACAAAGTGCATTTTGAGGAAGGGAAAGAGCTTGCACCTCTTTTTCTGTCTGGGAAAATAGACTTTCTGCACCATTCATGCTATGCCAGACCTTGTTGCTTAAAGATTTAAAAGTAAAATGCTAATATGTCTTCCATCCATCACAAAAACATCAAAAAAAGGTTTGATTTTCTTGTACTGAACATGTTCAGTTTAAAACGGTAATGGAGGTAGATCTACCACAGAATATTTTTAGTAATTTTTGGAACAATGCGTTTCTGATTTCACTCAAAAGTAAACAAAAGCAAGTGTTTCATTTCTATTCGACACAGGACAGCACACCTGAAGGCTACATACATGATTTAATCCTAGAAATTGAGGCTAAAGCTAAAAAGGAAAAACAAAACAAAACAAAAACAGGATTCTTTGATGTGTACAAAAGGAGCAGCAATGTTCTTACATAGCAGAGCAGAGCTTGTTAGGAGTATAATAGTACAATATTATCAAATGTAACCAAAATGCTTTTTTCATGATAACAAAGCCCTGTCTGAATGCATTGTTCCTCATATTTACTACATCATGTTTGATTTATATAATACAAAATACAAACTGACTAACACACTAACACTAACTCAGCTGGATGCAAACTTGCTCAAACTAAAGTAAGAGCAGGACAAAGCCACCGATGTTTCTCTAAACTCTCTAAAGCAGTATCTTGGCTCCCACACAGTGGATGCTCTCGTCCTGTTCTAGGCCCCACAAAACAATGTGGGTAGCTAATGATGTGCTTCTCGGCTTTGGGAGTAACAGTGATTTACACACAACAGATTGTGTGAAGGTTAAGATTTCTTTTAACCTGCAGGGTGGCCCATCTCAGCACGCAGTGCTCAACTTTAGACAATCACAAGATGCTGAGTTACACATGACCTCGAGGTTATGATCCTGACAGATGACACAGCGGTACATTTAATCCAGCGTCAGAGGGGAAATCGTTCTCTACACAGGACTGATGATCACTGGATTGGAAGATCCGGTGTTTGGCTGTTGTTAGATCCTGACACTGTTATCAGTGACGCTATTGATGTTCCCTCACTGCAATACAACAGGTGATTTAAGCTCCGTATGGACACCAGCTAATCCCTACAGGAAAAGTATACTGTGATTAAACCCGGTCCTGGCTTCTATGAATAGATACTGTCCAGTCTTTTAATATGACACTGGTTCTTTCTCCTTAGAAGTAATAAGGCAATAGACAGGACTTAAGGATAACAAGGCTGACCAGCGGTAGAAAGCTGAGATAATGAGGCTCCTGACAGACAGCTAAGGTAAGAGGCGGCTGGGAACTCGGAGCTCCCCTCTCATTACCAGTTTCTCACCCGCCGATCCCAATGCTAACTGTGTTTGCTCGATGTCGAGAATATGCTGGTGTGCAAGCTGTGACATAGCCTCAACAATGAGCCGGGGATGCCAAGAGCTTGTTTTGCCATTTTGATGACAGACTTGGATTAAGTTGAGCTGACAGCAGTTTCAGATCAATGCTATGGACGTGTATAATGTGGTTCGTTAGCTGAATTTAGTGCTGCTGTATCATACACACAATAATCACAGCCGGGAATCAGTGCAGAAACCAATGAGCAGCTGATTTATATTCTTTATGTTCTCCAGCTGTTCTGCCAGCAAGTCGTATTTTTTTATTTGACTGAAATATTTTTCTCAGTACTGTGGACATATTGTTACTGGGTGGACGAAGACCATAAGAAAGGAACACTGGGGCAGCAAATTTCTCACTTCTTCATTCCTATTCCTGTGAAATTGGTCTAACTTTTAAAGGGGAGTGCAGCTTCTTTCTTTCTCATGCTCTTATTCATTTCACATTGAATGATGGCTGAGTTAAGGCTCCAGTTTGTGTTTACTAAAGGATCAGATCGGTTATTCTTGATTTCCAACAAATTCCATGAAAAGACAACAACCAGCAGCCATCGTTCATTATTTATAATTAATATTAATGTCATACTGTCATACTAGTAAGTATGACAGTATGACAGCAGCAATTAAATTGGAATAAAAAAGGTTTTCTCTGGATTAATTGACAATAAGGGAAATATTGAGAGTTCTTCAGAGATCTTTACGGTTGTTACACAAGGGATCCAAGTTCTCTCTAACATTTTTAGATGTAAAGATACTGTAAGGACTTCCATACATCCATCCATACACTGACTACTCCCACTTACTCTGGCAGCCGTCTCGCTCTCCGGTGACAGGGTTAACACTACTGCACCACTATGCTGCCACCTCTCCTTTGCATGTATATGTTCTATAATGTTCTAGACAAGGGTAAATTATCTACATATTTCTGTCTATACCAAACCATTTAAGGGCTGTTTACAGTACAAAGTCTGCCAACAGAAGCCACCATAATGTTCAGTGTGTGTGTGTTTCTGTGTGTGTCTTTGTGATGTATGCATGTGCTGGTGTAACTTTCCAAAAGTCTTCTGGTCCATTGGAACGCAAATGAACCAATCTGTCTCTGCACAAACATTGAGGGGTTAATAGGATGTTCACCTTGGGGATGCCAAACTGAGAAAAAGCCCCCTGGGAAAGATCATAAGTACCCCCACCTTCCCATGATTCTCAGTGCAGGGTGCCTGATTCATGAGGACAGCAGACATTAAACTGTAATGGCCTTGCTTGAATTTCTTACATTTGTTCTGCTAAACTCCATAATTCTCACACTTATTAGATTTTTTCACTGAGTGAACACGAGGAAAATCAGGATGTCCATTTTAGTACCTGCCGTGAAAAAACTGTATGAAATAGACGAGCACTTATATTGAGCTTCTTTTCAGACACAAATAGAGACATGTTGAGGTGAAACCAACTGTATCAGCAGTTCGTTTCAGAATATATTCTGTACATTCAGCTACAGAACAGACAGACGGTGCATTAGCACTGCTGTGACCTGGTTTAAAATATGTAACATCAAGACATTGCTCTTGCAAGTGATAATGCTTCTGTTAAGAATGACCAAGACGGTCTAACAAACAAACAAAAAAAAATTCACACAGTTATGTTGATTTATACATAAAAACCTGTTTGGTTGTCAAGCAGGTTTCACCTTTTTCATGTTTGGCAAATTAATCTGACCACACCACCTATTTCTTATTTTCATATATATCTGTGAAATAAATGAAATGGTGGTGCCACAATGCCAGGACGCAGGAGTTAATTTGCTCCAGTCACTATCTGATAAATAGAAAGCCATGGCAACACAATGCCATAGGTAGGAGTTAATTAGTTTTCTTTAGCAGGCATGCTGGCAGTATTTATCTCAGTGAGAAATCTCTGTGACATTTGTCCCTGTAACACACAACTACAGTACACATGGATAATAATTACTGTGATTGGTGCAAAGGCCAAATGAGTGGCAGGCACATAATTTGTAGGTGGAATATAATTTCTTCAGTTTGAGTATTTTAGCTACAACCTATCACCTTGACAATCTGAAAGAGAAAAAGAAATCAATACAGCTCAGTATTCTGTTTACTCTTCATGTTTTGACTACATAGAACTACAGCAATGGTGAATTTAATAACTTACACGAGATTTCACAAGTGTGGGGCTGAGTCACTGACAAGGGAAGATTAACCCTGCTCCTTTAACTAGTTTCATTATCCCTTAGATTTTGCAGGTGCTGTTCTGGTGGATGCTGGTGGAGAGGAGTGTGGACTGAAAAACAAGCATGTTCATCCTCGCATCGACCGAGAAAGGAAAAAAAAGGAGAGAGTCAGACAGAAAGTCTGGAAGAGACAGAGAGAGATTGATGGTCTTATCCCCGAAAGGAGAACAGATTCTCGTAACAATAGTGCAAGTAAACCAAAAAAAAAAAAAAAACAGACAAAGCCCTCCAAGTGTCCTTGCTTTCTTTAGTATTACACTCTAAATTATTACCACAGTGAACCAGGTGTGTAAATACTACTGGCTTAAGTCAGGGGGCCTATCAACATTCAAGTAAATATATAAATGTAATGGATAGTCTCTGTATTTACACTATTTTAAGGGGTTTGTTTGCTGTTCTGCATTAATGTAAACTGTAGATAAAGGAAACAACAGCTGAGCCTCAGCTAAGCTTGGAGCAGGGGTTCATATTTTGTAACTACAACAACCACAACCACAACAACAACAACAACTAAAAACAGAGAATAAATAGCTTCTCAGTGAGAACAGCTGCATCTAGCTACTATTACTGTCAGACAAGAAAGTGGATGTTGGATGAATCTGTGGATTAAGCTACAACCAGTGCTGTTGCTTTGTACAATATTTGCACATGTGCATTTGTGGTAACTGTGGTAAAGTTAACCTTAACTTTGGTTAAGGAATGGTTAGTGGTACGCTACTAATGTGGATAAGGTCAGGAAAAGCTTATGGTCATGGTCAATAAAAATACCACCACCACAGGCTGCTTGTTAAAGCTCAGTTCTACTTAGATGTGTTAAATACCGAAGATGTGATGTTTTGGAGGCTTTGGAGTTGTTTTAGACATCTTTGATGGAGCTGGGCTGACAACTGAAAGTAATGAGTAATGTCACAAATGACTTCGGCTGGTGGCATCCTCGATTCTGCTCTGTGAAATCCACACAGAGAGGCCTCGTAATAAGGGGATCCTACTTTCCTCTTGTTTTGGAAATTAGAGTACACAAGAAACATAATGATAACGAAGCTGTATCAGTGATTGGTATATTAGGGAACTGTGCCAAGTTTAAAAAAATCATGCACAGTAAAACTCTATGTACATAGACCTGTAGCTCCTGGCATGTAATTGGTAGACAGAGGAAAGCATGCTTGGATTTATGGTATGAACTGTGTGACCTGTCAAAGCTACAAACAAGGGAAATATGTGATTTAAACAGCAGGTTGTCACAGTTATGAACAACCTGCCTTCGAACCCTGAAATAGCTGCTTTTACCCACAGAGTTTCTGTTACAGTATGTTATTTGGTATAATTTACACTTTATGCTCCAATTTTGCAATTACATCCTCTATGATAACTATACCTGCTCAGTGTGTATGTTTTAGTTTATAAGTGTTCATGTGGGCGAGGAACCTAGGCCCAAACATCACTGCAGCGTTGTGTGAATAATGAAGAGTGCAATCAACATTACAAATTCACTGTATTGAGATCTTCCTCCTACATCAGTAAATTCTAAGATATGACAAGCACCAACAGGGATGTTGTTCAGTGGAGTGTGTGCACTTGATGAATGAATCCTTTGCAGCTAAAGTCTGTAGTTATGCCAATGTTAAATATCTGTGCAGGCTGAAAATAAATTCCAGAATCTGAAAAGACTGGCTGGACGTTTTGGGAAATGGTCGGCAAAGTAATTTGTAGTAAACAGACTAAAATATCAAAAAATGTTAACAAAAGCCTAATTTACAAACTGTCTTTGCAGAGTAATACCACTATTTAAATGAAGCAGCGTCTCATCCTCCAAATATCGTGACCACAATTTACTAATTGGTAACCTTCTGCTTTCTGGCAACAAATAAACAGTTTAACAAGTCAACTGTCAGATGTGAGACAACATCTGCTACAGTTTTTGTAGATCGGTGGTACTGTAGTTAATGCTGCTTGAAATTCATAACATCAATAAAATCTTCTTTTATCAGACACCACAGATTTCTTTTCAGAGATTGTCTAATCTTCTACGTTTTCTTACCAAATTTTCATGCAAATGTGCTGCATTTCATTGGTTAAGGAACCGTAAGTAAGCCTCCCACACCGACAACCAGCCTCAGACAGTCCGAGATGACACGGGTCACAGAGATACAATACGTTTGATCTGATGTAGCCATAAGGAACATCACCTATCAATGAGATTAAATTGCTTTTTTATGAGGAGGAAGTGAAGAAATACTTGCACAGAGACAGGTCTTGCCTATCATTAATATCATAGATGTGCCCTTTGGTGACAAGCAGCACAAGGTGTGAGTCTTAAAAACATCCACTAAGGCTGAGGAAACACCGAACACGGCAAGATGATCAAATCCTGCACCACATGGCTACCTCTGGATATATTCTTCACCTGGTTAATCCAAAGACAGTGCTTCCTCTCCCACTGTTGCTTTGTCTGTTTACATGCCAAAAAATACTATTTCCGCTGAGTTTGGATTCCCAAATGTCTGAGGCTAGTCTACAATTTACATTTAAATGAAACTCTGCTCATATCATGCACTGGCAAAATGCATTCCTTTATAATCCTTCAAGACTTCATACTTTTCAGTAAAATCCTCCATTAAATAAGACATCAAGGTCTGTGGTGTATGGCCTGTTTTAATAGGACTGGATTTTACCATTTCAAAAACTAACTGTTTTCATCTCTATCATTTTCCATAAAAAGATACTGAAACTGGAGCAATAGATTTAAACAAAAGGTGTAAAAACTTAAAATCTGTGGAGGTGATTTGTTGCTTCTAATAGACAATGAATGAGCAGTTTACATTTTGTGAAATAAACTAATGCTGGTAAATAATGTGTGTACGTTATACATGATCAAAACTGTAGCAGCATCATTCCTTTTTTATTCTTAATCAACTGTGACCCTGTAGGAAAGTCAGTCATAAACACAAAGGTTGTATTAGATTGACTGCCATCAGCACAACTTTAGCCATGATCCTCACCCTGTCTCTAATACTAGCACATACTGTAGACAAGGAGAGACGCTCCTTGCTGGTATGAAAGCGTGATAATATCCCTCATCATTCATTTCTGTCGGACCTATCATTTGGGTGGTCCAGCCTCTGAGTATTTTATGTGATGCTGCTAAAGGGTGACCTCTGGTAGAGAGAGAGGCAGAGGTTTGAGATTTACTTGAGAGGTACAGTGGACGGTCATGTTCAAGCTGTGAAAGACAAACCACTTGGACAAGAAAAGAAAGGAATATCACTGGTATATCATTCACTTTACAAGGGGAGTGGCAAACACCACAGGTAAGAAACGTTGGAAAGGACATATGTCTTACATATATGATAGATAATATGTAATTGTTTTAAGTTGAATTGTCTTTGACAATCACTTCTTCTTAAACAAAGCAAGAAAAGCATCACAGTTCATGCCTTTGTGTCTTGTGACATTTCAGGTTTTCAGTAAATTTACCTCGACAACTGCAGGCTGGATTCAGATGAAGCTTTGTAAAGACATTCATGGCCCCCAGAGGGAACAATGAAATATCCAGTGAAATGTCTCTCCATCTACTAGATGGAGAGACATCAAATTCTGAGCAGATATTCATGGTTCCTAGACAACGACTCTTAATGACTTTTCCACCAGTGGCACCATGAGGTCCAAATCTACTTCAACTGAAATGCCTCAACAACTGTACTTTGCATTAAGTGCTACTTCAAAAAATGATATCTTCTAAGCATCAGTGTGTTAGCATTGTCACTATGAGCATAAATGAGCATCATAGTGCCGCTGTGCCTTAAAACAGCCTCACAGAGTCACTAGCACAGTCATAGACTCATTAATAAACACACCAAAACTCTTTTTAGAGCTGGAAAATGTTGTTTACGGTCATACGACATACGATAAGGCAACCATATTGTCAGAATATGAGCACAAATGTGCCAGAGCCATATCTATTGAAGCCAATCTGGCACAATATGGCTTCTTCTGGTGGTTAAAATAAACACCATGTTTTCAATTGGAGGTGAACATTTTGCCCAAGAAGCAACTTTAGATGAACCAAACAAGCCCTTTCACCCTCTGCATATTTCCACCACATTCCTCTTGGCACCAATTAATTCAACCCAAAAGCTCTCTCATCTCCTCCTCTTCAGGCCCATTGTACTGAACTTTTCAAAACGGCATAATATGTAAGAGAAAAGACTGGGTGCAAATTACTGGTAGCCTTGAGGGGAAACTGGTGTAAATTAACTGCACTTGCAACATGATTCACAATTGAATTAGGTCCAAATACTTCAAAATTGCCTTTTCATTGTGATTTAATGGGTTTTAATTGGCAACCACAGAACTGAAAACAGTTTCATCTTCCAGAGGAGATATGATGAGCTATACAAGCTGCATATTTAATCTTTTTGTCTGTTTGATGTCAGTCTACCATAAAAATGCTAAAAAATGTTTTGTTGGAAAATTAATCTCTTGTTTCTTGTCTTGTACCATCCCACAGTTGTACAATACAAGATATATGATATATTTTCAATAAATCCAAACTAAGGATGTGGAAAAGTTGTTCACATTCTGTCCTCATTTTAAACCCCACATTATGTTTTATTTTAAAGTTAAGTTTTAAACATGTTTGACTGCAGCACCAAAACCATTTCTGTGTAATTACAAACTGAGGTAAACACAACTGCTCCTGTTCCTTGAACCATGGTGTTTTGTTGTGTTTTCATGTAGAGGAGAAAAAAAAACAACACAAACAAAAGTAGCTATTCCATAAATGTAAAGCGTTTTCCACCATTAAGCGTAATTCCATCATTTCTGAAGGATTACTGAGGAGGAGGATTATAGCTGCACTCACACAGAATGTGTACACAGTGTTATAGCATTTTTCACATATGCAAGGACATGGTATATGTACATACACCATGTTTACTAAAGAGAATCATATTCCTGACACACATTACAGTGCTGTTGCACAGATTATGTTTAATGCATGAACAGAGAGATGAAATAAAGCATATATTTAAATTAAACACCTCAGAAATGAATGGACATGCATATCAACCTACTACGTCATATATTAATAACTATTAATAATGTTTGCTATCAGCAGAGCAGTTGCTTTTTACAGTGAAATCTATTATTGATATTGTGGTTTAATGATATGAATGATTAAATCCAGCACCAATGCATATGTCTTTGTTTGTTGTTTGCAGCTCAGTGTTTAGTGGCTATGTTACATTCATTTTACATTAGAATATATAAATTAAGAAAGAACAAACTGTATCTCCCTCACTCTCATCTTTGACATCCTACACTCCTGTCCTGTCATTGTTCAGTCTGTATGCATTATCTTCAAGTGACAATATACTTTAGTGTGGAGTTAATGGGGCAAAGTGGGTCAGGGATAAGCTTAGTTGTGTCTTGTCACAAGTGATGTGGAAAGAGAGCAGAGTGATTTCAGCATGCGATGACGGGGAGACACTGTGTTTTGCTTATGTACTGAATATATGCTGAATATATATCTATGCTGCAAGTCAGTGTTGACTTCTCTTAATTACTTAGCCAGGATCATGATCTTCCCCCGAACTTTAACCAAGCGCTGTGAGTGCTTCAACATACCCATAAAAAATGGTTTACTGGCCACGAGCATATGGTATATTGTGCAGAAAACAAATGAAATATGTTGTCAGTGAACTTGCAGACACCTTCATTGACGTAATTAGCATTCATTAACATTTCCTAACATTCAAAACATATGTGCCGTTGCAAATTAAGCAGTTTGTAAAGATAATTTTTAGGAGAAAGGAGTCTTGTGCAGTCTGGTAAAGCTCTGTTTCAGTAACACAGACACTGCTTGTTCAGACATTCTCAGATCATTGTGTGAAAGCACTTGAAACAAAACCATTCCTCTATTTTTTACATTACATAGACTGTGATATCTTCTCTCTAATCCTGTTTATTTCTCCTTTACATTTTATGGGATCTTCAGACAGTATGAGAAAATTTAAAACATAATGTCTAGTGTCTATAGGTGTATTAATGTATAATTTTTTCATATCTGTGAATATGCTGTTAACAGTGAGTTTCAAAACCATTTATGTGGAAACTAAAGTATTTCCAGAACTTTCCACAAACTTTCTTGAGGCAGTCTGAAGTATGATGCAACTCATCCTGTCACTGTGGTTGTCCATGTGTCCGTAAAGTTCTGGACACACTGTTCTTCTGCCCCTTCCTTATCCTCCAAACTTATATCTGCCTCCCAGTAATGAACTGCGTATCTGTGCCTCTGCCCTCCTTTGTCATGCCAAAGGGATAGATCTGTTCTTTATCGTCCACGTTCTTGAAATAAATTACACCACGCACGTAAAAGACAAGCAATTCTGCTGCTGCAGAGATTGTGTTTGTTTGTCTGGACTGTGTTTTCTGTTTGGCAGGGGTCTTTCTGACTTCACTTGAACAGCTGGAAATCCATTTCTCCCCCTCCAATGTTAAACATGCAAAGTGTTTGTTTCTATAATTCATGTTGTGTTTGCTATAACAAACGCGTACACACAGATAAGCAAACAGAGCTTTCCTCTGACCGAGCTTAAGCACTCGTTCATTTTTCAACAGTGGTGACTGAAATTCAAAGTGCTGCTGTCAGATAAAAAACGCTTATCTACAAAGAGTCTGTATGAATTAAAAAGGGTGCTTCATATTTAAAATCTTCGCTTTTGCTCGCTAAGCCCCACCCACCCTTAGTTACTGTTGCTACACGTGTCATGTTTTCCATCCTCACAGGACACGTACACAGTTGGACAGATTTACAGCTCGCAATTCTTGGTTCTTACATTTTTCACAACCAAAAGCAGCTTCTCTGTCATGTCTGGTCACGTCTAGTCCAGCTGATTTGTTTTAAAATAAAAGCCCCTTAAAGTCTCTTAAATATATACACAATGGCTACATACAGGATATAACACTGCAAGGCCCCAGGTAAAAAGTTTTACCAGCTGATGATTCATTTAGAAGACATGGAAAAGAAACAGCATTGTTCCTGTGCTGCAGGGCTCAGCTAGCTGTGTTTTCTTGGTTTTGGGAAGGTGATCAAAAAAATAAAAAGAAAACAACCTCTTTATATTCCGAGTACATTCATATTAGACCCCCAGGGCTACTGTACCTAGTTACAGCTGGACAAGTCCTGTGTTGTTCTGATTGGACAGTTGCTGTTCAAGGGCAGTGCTTGGGGAGTCGTGAATTACAAAGCCTGACCTTGAGAAACTACATTATTAAGAGTCTGCAGAACTTATAATGAAACAAAATCTTAATTTGGACCACATGGATGCAAGATATAGTGTCATTTATCAGCCCAAATGCCACAACATTAATATATGTTTTACTTCCCCCATAATAAATACGTTTGGGTAAAAAAGTAGGAGGTGTAATTTAAAAGACATAACACCGTAGAAGAAACAGTCTTGCCCAACAGTTGTGGGCAAGACTGAGCCCCCCCATCCTCCAAAGTCCTGTAAATCTCCATCCTGAGTCTTATAACAGACTTCATCAGGCCACAGCTTCATGAGCAACTGGGGGGAAGTCAGTTAAATGTCTCAGCAAGTTTAACATTTTGAAGGAAAAATACATATAAAAAAAAGTTATCTGTCATCCCTGTGAGTCAGACATGCTGAGCTCCATGTTGGCTACAGGGAAAATAAAACTGACACAGGTGTCAGCTTCACTCGTCTTCTTCAGAATTCAATTTTACACAGCCAATGAAATTCCTCATTCACTGCTATTTTTAGATAGCACATATATTGTATTTACTCATTTCCTTATGCAAATGAGTCCATTAAAACAGTTATGAGGGGAAAATCCATTATGCTCATATTACAATGGCAGAGATGCACGGTGTTGTTATTCAGGTCAAAGTTTTTGGTGGTGCTATTATGTCTGCTGAGCCACAACACACCGGAAAAGCAAGACACTGCTGCACTTTCATCATTCGCTCATTTGCCAACTTATAATATTCACGATCATGCTGTTTATTTCCATATAAATAAAGCACATCAATTTAAATTGGGGTGTGAATTTAATCTAGAGGCAGGTTTATCTGCCCAATATCCCCCTCACTACTTGTGAAAAAAAAATAAAAAATAAAAATACGGCCATTGCAACCACTGCCTGCTCATTATTTCTGTTATATTTAATTCATGTTTGGCATATTTTTCCATGTGGACGCTGCCACACCAAAATATTGAAACGATAACAGTATGAATCATTACTATGTTCCAGCACCAAGTCGAAGATCACGACAGATGCACATGGAGTAAGTAAGGCGCAGATTTAGGGCCTTATTTGTGAAAACAGCAGCCAATCATCATTTCATTTTTGAATTGTTTGCTGCTGAAATTCTATCAAAATACAGGCCATGACCAAAATAACCTCATCACCAGAAGAAAGGAGTCTTGGGAGCTCTTTACTGGTGTGAAGCTCCTTCGCTGGGTTCTGTTTTGGCATCTCTGAAAAGAAAAGGTCAGCACTAATCACAGCCCACATAATGATTTTGAGTGGTCATTCTGGCTTTCCATCTTCATGATGACAGCAGGGATTTAAGCATCAAATACTGCTCCTCCATCTCCCAAAGATGCTCAATGCACATTAAATTTGGATCAAGTCAGATTATCCAGAAGGCCGTGGCATATTTCGAACATCATATGCCATCCAAAATGACCAGCGCCTCACTAGTGCTGACCAAAAGAAATGCATCAGGGGAAGAACGTGATCATTCAGAGATAACGGATGACGCAAAAAGAGGCCACACTGCTCGCAAATGTTAACACTGCACAAAAATCCCTCCAGCTCCAGGCCCAGGCACTTTGTGTTGTGCGCCTGCTAAATTTGGAGATTATTTATGAAAGGCTCATATGTAAATCAACTCCCTTTTAGCTGCTGTGTCTTCTCCACAACAAGTGTATCACCTCTGGCAGCTGACTTTACTGTAAGCTTGGGAAGAGACAGTTATCAGACAAGCAGAGCCTGGTATCACTGGCTTGCTCCAACCTCTCTCTGCTATCTCTTCTGCTGTCAAGTACATCAGTGTTTGAGTTTGTTTTTGATGCTCTGTTGCAGGTTTTGGGAAAGAGAAACACTGAAGGCAGACAACATCTGTTGCATACTAATGGGTTGCCAGTGGTGGGCGACCGCAATGTTTTCTGCACTTTTTGAGAGGGCCACAAAGCCAACAAATATGAGTTAGTATTTTGATTTAGAACAGAAAAGAGGGGAAGTTTAAGAATCAGCTTTCCTTCCCTGATGTTTTTACAGTCTTAACACTACTAAAGTAATTCATTCATTTTTACTATCAAGTGAACAAGTGGAAAAACAATTCATCTGTCAACACTTGTAACTTCATTTAAATGAAATAAAATAAACAGTAAATGTGTGTGTTTGTGTGTATATATGATTAAATGGCAATGCTTTAAAACATAGGCCATAAATTAGTGTAAAAACAGTATGTTCTGCACATGGGATACCAACGAAATGCTTCATGGGTATCAAGTAGTCTCAAGACAGGAAGCACAGAGACTAAAGGAGGAAGAACAGGAGGAAGAAAGAAACAACGCTGAGTCCTTTTTTTGTAGATAATAAATAGTTAAAGTGCAGGCTGGGGACCAACAGACTTTCCCTGTATGTCATTTTGTAATAACTATGTCATGAAAAGGAGCAAAATGACATCATCCAATTATAAAAAGTATGTTGTGTGTTTAGAGTATGTAGCCGCGTTGTATAAGTACCCAGTTAGTGTTTTGATACCCTGTGTTTAGAGAAACTATAGAGCAGAACACTGTCAGAAAAATGTCACATTAAGGAAAAATTCTCATCATTTTGTTTTTCCAAAGTTAAGTTAAATGTAAGACTCTTAGTGTAAGCCCAATGGACCTGGACTTGTATTTCTCTATGAGAGGCACAATGATTACAGGAGGAAGTGCACTGTAGAATAGAGCATATAATGGAATGCGATAGAAGAGTCAAACAAAGAGCACAACATAAGTCAACACACCAGATCAGCACATCAGTACAAAAGCAGTTTTTCTTCTGGGTTTACTGTGAAGACGGAAGGAACAAAGTCTATCAGCAGAGCTTTCTCTGACCCATGGGCATTTTAAAGCCCTGTATGAAGAAACAACGCGCTGTACTGAACTTTTTAACTCAAATCGGGCACTGAAATTCGGTTGGTGAAATATTTAATAAATAAAAGAACACACGATAGCGCTGCAATTAATATTTGATGTGCCGCATAGACATGTGCAGCACAAGTCCCATTCTCAGCATGCTATTGGCACAGGACAAATATGCATTGGCCCCACCAGCGGCTCTGAGTCAT
This sequence comes from Toxotes lorentzi, assembly GCA_037833715.1. Taxonomy (NCBI): domain Eukaryota; kingdom Metazoa; phylum Chordata; class Actinopteri; family Toxotidae; genus Toxotes; species Toxotes lorentzi. The sequence goes on from JBBMJY010000017.1 coordinate 5,126,601, forward strand.
TCAAATGCAAAGGGAAGAGTTTGCTGTATGGATAGCTCAGTCTAACAATTGGAATATTTATGGCTCTGCTGTAGATGATGTTTCCACTGGGTACAATAAAGTTTTGATCTGGAACTTGAAGATGAACTATATCCTCAAATAGTTTTCTCTGCCAAATGATACTTGCAGCAAGAAAATGCCAAGATGTATGACATTTTCTGCATGTAGTTCTGTCTCACACTAGCAAGACAATTTCTTCATTTTTTTTTTTAGTTTTTCATCACTACTACATAAATCACAGTGGTTTAGTTGTAGGAAAATAACACTAAAATATGATAATAATTGATTAGTAGCATATTTTAGTAGCACTAAAATATGCTACTAATCAATTATTATGCCATATACTCCTCTTTAAAGTCTGTGTTTTGTTTGTGATTCATTACAATGACCCACCACTGTCGGGACAGCAATTACAATTAAAACACCACAAGACACTTTGTCTACACAACGCTTCTCCTTAGCACTGAAATAATAACCAGAATCAATTTTTTAAACAGTGCAGCAGAATGAATACAATGGGAAACGCTGTTTTTCCCCTTCAGTGATGTCAAGCTTCAACAAGTGTTTGTTGTTGTTATTATCCATCCTCAACCTTAATACACACCGTGTCATCTGCTACAATAAAACAATCAAAATTCTTCAGAGGCTTTGTCGTTAATGGCTGAAACAATAAGAGAGGCCAGTCCAGGCCAGCAGCCTTGTTGCAATTCTGACAACACACTCTCTCTTCCGCTGTCTCTCTAATGAACCTGCCACCTATTAATCCCTATCACTAATGAGGCCATTCAGAATGATAAGCTTTCCCAGCATTCACTAATGAACACACGCTAAGGCTGCCTGGGCCTCTGCTAAGCATTCGTCAGGCCGGGCTAAATCACACAGCAGCACCTGTCTGTCACAGCAGACGCTGAGCCGACTGTAGTGACTGTACATCGGCAGGACAAACAAATTACACTTCAACAGTCTGACTGGACGTACACATCAGAATCCTGTATCGTTAACACATGCAGATTCAAAATAATGTTGGATAAAGACTTTTCAAACTTAATTGCTAGAAGAAAAAAAAAGATCGTAAATGCAGTCCAATATGTTATTTGCAATAGTTCCACTGAAACTACTCAGAGATGGTATGGACTCTCTGGAGTAACAGAGATGGCGTCTCTAGATAGACATGTTGTAATATTGAACATTTTGCTGATGCATTCAGGAAGAACATTTTTCAGCTTCACAGATAAAAGCATCAAAAACATCTTTTCACTATGCTAATAAAAAGCATAATTCATATGGCTTTACGTTCCTCTAATATCTGCTGTGGAAATACGTTGAACTACAGGTACTGTATCTGTGTGGCTTCATAGCAGAAAGGGTGAATGTGAAAATAGGAATTGTTGTAATTAGGGAGAACTGACCCTTTAAACATATTCAGGTCAGCGGTGTGTGAGTATGGTGGTGTTTTATTTCCTTTGACTTAAATATAGGCCCATTTCAGCCTAGTACAACATAAAGTAAATGTCACATTGCTGAATGTCACAAAAACTGAAAACTGGCTCCACTGATCCTCTTCAATGAGTCACATCTTTGTGTGAAAATTATCAGTGGACATGACCTCATGTCTTTAATGGTATTCATGGTGCTGTAAAGCAGATCAGAGAAAACCATCTCCAAAACAGGAGATGTTTTTTTTTGTGTGTGTGTGTCCAAAGAGTCAATATGCCACCTCATTTGTGACAAGCTGAGAACTGTTCCTTGCATTACGGATCTACCTCTTAACACTTTGGTGCAGAACTGTCAGCGTCATTTCACTGTGTGCGTGAGACAAAGCCCACAGGGTGTCCTGATTTAGTGTGCAGCAGTTAGAGCGAAGGTGGGTGCCTGCGGCCCATCTGCTTACAGCCCCCCACCTTCTTACAGCTCAGCTGCTGACAAGCTCTCGTGTATAAGTCGTCCTCTGCCAGTAAACAGCCTCACCACCTCACTCATCACCAGGACTCCTGCCACGTCTCTCTGCAGCCCACATGGCCTGGGCTAAGTTTAAGGATTTTAGAGTTGCAGGGATGTGAAAGCCACCCATGTGTAAATATATACACCTTGGCATCCACAAATCATTACCCATAAAACTGCTGGTTTATGGGTAAGTCAAAGAAATAAATACAGAGGGTGCACCAACAAAAGTATTATGCTGGCAGGATGTTTCAGACAGGCTTTGAAGGGCTGGTGATCTGGCAGCCACATTAAGTCCTCCTGGGCCCTTTGTCTGCACATGAATCAACCCTTAGGAAACCCTTCTGTGGAAGGCACATCCTCAACTGGACTCTTATTTTGCAACACAAACTGCCAATGGATGTATTCCCCAAATGGGAAGCATTGGGCATACATATGTAATTTTATTCCAACATCTGAATCTGAATGCCATCTGTGCTGGCTAAGGAAGTTTATAAGCATGCCTAATGGGAGTCCATGAAAATCTTGCACGGTCCACTACATCTTGGACAAAAACTGAACCCAAAAACCACTCAGAGCACCAGATGAAAACATAGTCTAAGAGGTGTCACTCCAAAACCTCATGGCAGCTCTGCCAGATTGCAAATCCTGCGAGAGAAAGAAAAGGGAGGAGAGAAAATGCCAGAAGAGACACTCGTCAATGTCAGTCTGCAGAGGGTTCCACACCTTGTAATAAAGCATGTGGATCACGAATTGGACTTTTCGGCAGTTGGACTTCTCAGCAATTTAAGCTGACAGAGGAGATCATCAAATACAACTGACTACAACAACAATAACACTTACATGTGTTTTTGTGCCTTGTGGGTATTTGTGTAATTAATCACCAGACAGGAAGCTGCAATTGGACAAGTATGAAGTTTTTGTCAAAGGCTTTTATTGATAAAGAAAACAGTTTTACTATCTGGTGCCTCCTGCTACTGGGTATTTTCTTTACTTCAACATTTATTTGTGATTTTAAACTAATCTACTTCATGGGCTAACAACTTGATCTATTCAGAACCTACGCCATGTGCAGATATTCGGCTAAAGATGTACCTTTTTCCAGTTTAATCCGACATGGCAGAGTCACAAGTCCCTCCACCCACATCTGTACCTGCTGCCACTCATCTGCATCGGCATGTAAAGGTTGGCTTTGCGGCCTCCTCCTGTCCAACCACGCGCTGCGACCTGAACACGGGTGATCAGCATGCGAGCGTTATGACATTTCTACTAACCAGAGTGGCTGTGGGTCTGTAAAGGGGGTCAGGTCAGGTTGCAGCAAATGAAACAGTCAATCCCCGATATTGCGCCGTCTACCACATACAATGACTTTCTCTAAGGTTCAAACAATTCTGCAGGTCATTATTAGAAAACAGACACTGATCTTTGTGCTACAGACACCAAATGTCAGTAGATATTGTGCCCATGTGGAGTTATTTCTGGCCACTGACAATGTTCAGCATTTAAGCCGCCTTGTGAGATAGCTGTGTGATTTATGTGATACCTTGACATTTCCAAGCCATGGCCCTTGGATAAAATGAGGAATTTTAACAAGGTTAGCAAACTACTTTTGTGAAAATGAAGGATAAGAGAACTTTCTTGAGTGAGTCCAAAAACAAATATACAACTGAAATAAATTCAAAATGCTAAGGGGATAGTGCAGCAGATAAGAGATTAAAGTTAATTTTTCATTTAGCCCGATAATACTATCTAAGTATGATTTTTGTGCTGCAATGAGAAGCATTTACAAGCCTCAACTAGGCTGGTGTACTGCTGCTACGTGGGATGAATCTGAAGTAGATTCCCTGCCACTTTCAGCTCGCTGTCTCGATTACCTCAAGCTTTTTCCAGACGCATTCAACTTCCCCTCTCACTCACGTTAAGATCTTGCAAAAACATAAAGCTGGATGCACTTGGCAAATAGTCGTACAATGCATTATGGTCCTCTTCAGTCGCAATGATTCTGCCTTTCTAAAAACACACCTACGTCCTCACATCACTATTTCAAAGTCAATCTTTGGTTTAACACATTTTTGTGTTAATGCATCACAGAGGAGGGGGAAAGGTGTCTATGTGGAAGTAGGCCATTGGGAAGACTGATGGATAGCATTACGCCAAACGGGCCATTATGAGAGAGCTGTGGATCATAAACAAATGACATAACGATCACACAAGGTGGTGTAGGAGTGGAGGGGAAGATGGGTATTCTATCTGGCTACAGTAAAGGCAGCATTTAACAGGTTCCACTTATGATAAATCACAGAGCCACTGAAGGGAGGTCAAGCCAGTCCACTACTTGTGCTCTTAAAACACCAAACACAGTCTGTCAGGGCTGCCTTTGGCTCTCCATCTTCTTCCTTTTTGTCTCATTTACCTGCAAATGCACAAAAACACAACCTTCTTCCTTCATCTTCCCCTCTGTCTTTGTAGCAGCAGTTAAGAAGCGGCGGAGCGGCTCGGTCATTTGGGGGGCTCTGTGATCTATGTTGATGACACTGATTTGCAAGCACCTACAGTCCCGCAAACTCCATTTGGAGTGACCTTAGTCATAACCCAGTCTCACACCGCTGGCTCCGATAGTTACCATCATTTATCATAAAGGATCTTCAAATTGGCCTTCTGACAGTGACTTCCACACCACAAATTGGTAAATCAACAACTACATACGTACGGAAATATACAAATAACTGTAATTATCTGTAGGGAGGGAGGAATTATTCATCATAGTAATGGGTGGTGCCAAGGTGGTGGAATTGTTAAGGGGACCCTCCCATTATCTTAAGGGTTAGATGTTCTTTAGCAGGACGCCACATCCAGACAACATATTCAGCCAAACCCAACCTTGAAGTGGGTGTTTTAACCCACCAATAACTTTGTGACTTCCCATTATTTTGATCTGTAAGTAATTTCACAAATAACTGGGGACAAAAGAAAGAAAACTTGGAAAGATTTCCACACCAAAACTTTAGCCCTTTAAATGAGATGATTTAAATTATTTGTTTTCAAGGACATGTAATCTCCACTGTTTAAGACCTGCAGCCCCAAGCATCAGAATTTAGAGCCTTTTATTTAATAAACAGAGACTTCATTAAGTAAGCACAATATGGGAAATAATGTTTAAAGTTATGGACCTATGGTGCATGTTAACAAGTTTCCCATTCATCAAATTACCAACATTACCTGGGGCAGTTGCCTACTCTGCCCAGTCGGTAATCCATTCTTGATTTAAAGTATCAATTAAGTGCATAAATGTAATGTAAGTGGCATAAATTAATCAAATGTGACTAATTTTGCACTCCATTTGAGGTCTCCACTTACACCTTATTTAGTGGATCCTTCATTAAGTGTTTAATGTGCTACACCTGCCTAAGCACCATTTCTGCTTTAAAGTTAGACGAAATGATATTTATAGAAGAATTTTTAGTTTGTTTCAACTTTAAGTTTTGATCATTTTTCCATAAATTCACTGCCAAATCAGCCAATTTTAATCATTCCATAAAGAAAACTCTATCCTTTAAAGTTGTGTCAAGAAAAAGAGAAACCACACTTGTTTTTGCTTAAGTTACTGTACTCGAGATGGTGTCTGCTCTTTAATCTATAGCTCACTGGCCAGCCCAGCAGTCGAGTATCTGTCAATCAAAACTACACCCAGAAGGGAAAGAAATATCAATCCAAAACAACTGTGTGATAGCACAGCACTTCCTATCCACTTTGGAAACGGCTGAGCAAATTCAATTTAAACCAAATGAGTTCAATTAATACTTGATGTAATCTAATTTGAGAAAATAACACGGAGGGCCTTTATTAATGTACTGTTGCTTAACATTCAAGTCCTGTATGATCTGCTAAAATAAGTCACAGCTGAAGTTCAGGCCATTTTGAAGTTGCACAGAGGTTTCACTGTGGCCTTTGGGTCTTTCTCCAAATTCTAATCCTGGAAAGCAGCAGAGGGAGCCTGAATTTATTCATTCGCTCTCTTTGTGTCTTTTTGCAGTCACAGCCAATCATTGCTTGTAACCCTTATCCCTTTAGAAGAGAACTGTATGTCAGAAATATGTATTCAGCTGCCAGTAGCCTATATTCTGTGCCAATGTTCAGTATTTTTCTACAAGTTCACACCAAAAGTTTCACTGTTTCTCTCAAATTTACTGTTCTTGGCAGGATGGTAAAGTCCACTGAAACCCAGACTAATTAAATTAAGATTGATGAGTTAGAAAATTTTGAGGTAGAGTGACCCATGTCACATCTATTCAGCGGCAGGAAAACTGTGGAATACATTTTAAAGGCAGAACTAATTCGCTATGAAACCATTAGACAGCTAATGAACAAAATAAATGTGTACAGAGGACATAACTGTAATCTCCTATAACTGTAATCTGCTGAGCACACAGTATCCACTAACTGTTCACCAACTGTAATCTAAATGCTGGTCTTCTAACACTGTCCATTGCCATCCCTGTTTGTATCATGTTTTATATGCTGCATGT
>JBBMJY010000017.1:5133206-5183681 GCA_037833715.1 Toxotes lorentzi
AAGGTTTCTTCCTGTTAAAAGGGAGTTTTTCCTTGCCGCTGTCGCCCTAAGTGCTTGCTCTGGGGTCAGGCTCTGGGCCTCTGTGAAGCGCTTTGAGACAATTTGATTGTGGAAGGCGCTATATAAATAAAATTGAATTGAATTGAATATTTCTTGTCACGAGAAGTGGCTGACTTGTCAAATCAACCCAGCTCCCTTTAAAGAGTGTCTGATTCAGCCGAGGTGAACAGGAATCAATAGAAATGTTCCCACTCACAGAAACACAGCCTCCACATGCCAGCACTCTATGTACTGCCCTGAAGGAAAAGCAGGAAGCAGTATTTTCTGCCCTTTTTTATATCTGTTGATCTGAACATGTAGTAACAGGTCCCTCACAGGCAGCTACTTTGTTTTTTTATGAATAACACGGCTCAAGTGTAGGAAGTTTCAACAAATAATAGGCAACATGACAGAGAATGTGTATATTACTATGAAATTATGAAGCTATGCATTTATATGAAGTGTCTGTCTGTTCTGAAGGCATCAAACAGCTGCCCTACAATCGCTCCCCACATGTCCACATGGGAGACGTAGCAGCCTAAAGATCAAGACATCTTGTTCTCTGTTACATCGGTTTTGACTCACGTCCCCAAACTTTATAGAAGTAAAATACAAATTCGGTGGCACACCCTTTAAAGCTTAGCTTGATATTTGTTTCAAGTCTATCTCAAAACAATACTCAAGTGGAAAAGATGGGGGACCAAATCCAGGGCCCTCTTTTTGCTTGAAAAGCCATTCCAGAGCTCAGCTGAAGTATTATGAATATTTAGGCTTAAAAATGCTAAACCCAGCACCACCAGAAGAGACAAATATAAATCTTGGGCTGTGGCTGTCAATTTATGAATTACGTGAATCTGAAGTGAAGTGCAATGAAAATTGCATTTAAACACCAGTTACAATCAGGTCCACCCTAAAATAAAAATCAGCACAAACACTTTCAGCTCACATGCATTCAATAAACAAATTGTCAGTGTGCCTATCCTGTGATTTGATTGAAATTTCTGTCACATTAGATTGCCAATACCAACAAGTGTGTGATTACACTGATCACTTTCAAAATGACCATCGCCAAATGTGCTGTCACTCTGGCACATTTAATTAAACCAATCAGAGAGTAATGTTTGCCTCTCAACTAGTTATCACACAAGCAGAGAGCCTCTCTTTCTGTTGGCGCTGTGCCTTTTATTGGACACATAAAACCTTGTTGTGGATAAAGATTTATCTGCTTAACAGCTGGAACTATGATAAGAATAATAAATAGTGGAATATTTTGAAATCTAATCTTCTTTTTTGGTTTGTCTTTCTCCAATAAGGGGAAAGGTTGTTGTGGTGATCTTTTGGTGTCTTAATGCTGTTCATAAGTGAACAAATGGACCATTACAAACCTCACTCGCTGAAATCATCATGGAGGATTAAAGGGCATTGTGTTAAAAGAAGATTTTGTTCTATCCTTCTGGGTTTAAATGTTTAAAAATGGCTGTGTTAATGTTTGAACTTGAACTAGACGTCACGGCGAATATCTCCCAAAATGTGACAAGTGTCTCGGAAAGACAAATACCCTACTAAAATCCAAAATGTCACAGATCTCTTTAATGGCTAAGTGTGCAGAGGGAAACAAATGAGAGATGAAATGGTCTGTCGTCATACTAACAGCTAAAAACAGTGGGTAATGATTTAAGTTTAAAATCAAACATTAGCTATAAAATTAACAAGTAGAAAACAACCATACTGTGTAATTTCCAGTCAGGAAATTAAACTGCTATTGTTTACTCATACTACACCACTTTACCAGCTCCCTTTAACACTAAAATCTTTTGATGGTCCATTGTTTACTTCCTCACCTGGGTCCATTTGCCTTGAGCGTTGGGTAGTATAAAAGCTGTTGCTGAGTCTGGGTGTGGTCCAGAAACACAATTTAAAATCCATCTTCTCTTCAAGCAAACTGGTGCAGTTCCCTGACGTGTACACCAGATGTAAAAGCCACCAGTTCCACAGGCTGGAAACGGAATAATGTCACTGGTTAAACGAGCTATCATTGTGCATTGTGAGTCATTTCACAAAGCACAAATCATGCTAGTTCTACAGTTCTTACTAGAAGTATACTATCAATCGCATCGGGGGAAATGGAGGATTCAGGCTTTTTTCAAAAATATGACTCAAAATCAGATATCTGCTGCTTCTACTGTTCTTTTTAAAAATCTGCCTCTTGTTAAAGTCCCATGCATATTTTCTGATAAAAAAAATGTATATGCAACACCAATGATGGAAAGTAACAGTACATTTACTCAAGTACTGTGGGTACTTGTATTTTATTCGAGTCCTTCCAGCTTCCTGTACTGTTACTGGAAATATTGTACTTTTTACTCCACTACACTGAAGCTACTGATTTTCTGTTGCCAGGATTTGGATTTAAGTGGAAACAATACATATTTTTGATATTTTATGCTGCAGCTCTCTTTGAGACATCGGTTACTCCACCAACTGTAATTAAGAAAAACTTATTAGACTTATAATGGCCAGCAAACCATCACTAAAAATGCATCTTAAAGAGACAACACACTCAGTAAGTGGTTGTTTCAGGCAGTGCCCTCCATATTTAGGGAGCATCTGATGCAAATAGCTAACACTTGATTACACTGATATTTTTCAGCTTCACCCCCCCACCCCACCCAAAAAAACCTTTCACGTTTCCATGGCAACCTAAGTGAGGGTGCCAAATCCCCTGATTCTCTTTGGGAGGAAATGATGTATGGCATGGTAATTGATATGTTCTATTGACATCCATCATTCTTGTTTCCATTTTCATCTGCTGAGCTGCCATCCAGCAAACGTTGTGACTAATCTGTGCGGTGTGCAGCAGGTCACACAAGTGTGGTGACCGCTGTTGTACTTGTAAGGGCACTTTCACAAAGGATTTGCACAGGGTATAGATATAAGCTGTTCAAAATAATAAGACTTTTTTTTTATTTACGGGTAAAAACGCAAGTATGTCCAAAATGTTGCACATCGTTCCCTCTCAGTCCCACTAAATCTTATTATTGCTGCCACCCCATTTCTTAAGATACTAAGAAACAGAGTATTATTAATCCTCTGACATGACATGAATTCAAAAAAAAAAGAAAAAAACTTTTCTTCTTGTTAGACTCAAAGACTATTTACATCCAAGTTACACCAGGTTTGTGTGCTGCTCAGTAATTTTGTTGAATAAAATTTGGCAGGGATTAGCATATTTTAAATTAATTTTTTCTCTTTTCATTTGTGGCCTTTTTCTATTAAAATGTATGACTAGTCAGGAATTTCTTCAAACTTAAAAAAAAAAAAGATTTTAGTAAAGGAAAAACATTACAATACTGTTATTCCCCAGTGAAGCTGAATAATGGTTATGTTTTCACCCTGTTTCATTTGTCGTTCTATCTGGAAAATTAAAAAAGGAAAATCAGGCTTTTATGTGAAACTTAAAAAAAATAATAATAAAAAAAAATAACAGTTTTCACACCTTTCATTGGGACCTTGGTGTGAACATTTAATTAAGTACCTCTGCAGAATACGCCCTCACACCCAAAAGTCCAAATACACTGGGCCATTTGTTAGAAGCCTTCCAAACTGACCCAAAGATAAAACAACAACTCCTTCATTTTGTTATTTTCTGGTTATGGTTTTGTTAAATCCAGGATACTAACTAAAACAATTTAAGGTTAGGGAAAGACTGTGGCCAAGGTTAAAATAAACAAGTACAAGACATGAATCATAGTCTCCTGTGTCGTTTTGTACATCATCAACTTTCCACTTAAAGCCCTTTGAAGAACCAGTTCTGTCTTCATCTATAACAGCCATCATATAGGCACTTTAACTGATTTTTAAAAAATTAGTTCAGCATTTTAGATGATGATGGATTTCTTTTCTGTGCTATAAAGCAAGTAGGGTGATGCTTTATGTTACAAGTCTTGCATTTTTCAAGTAATTTCCTAGAAACTTTCTTCACAATCTGCTAGAAATCAGGTGGTATTCAGCTAAAAATGTCTGGGATACTTCCAAGAAGGACACACACAATTCAGTAATTACAAAGGAAATAGTGAAAGTGTTACTTTACAGTTAATAAATTCCCACTTCTATCTTAAAAAGTGGGAAATGATGTAGTAGGCAAGTAAAAAATATATATATATATTTCCTAGAAAGACCAACAAATACAAGCCATAAAAAGTGTTGTCACAAGAAGCTTAGCTTAGCATAAAGAATGGAAATAGTTATAGTATGCAATTCCCCCTTAAAACTCCACATTATTTTTACACTTCTCTTTGTATGCAGGTGAAACAAATGAGATTCATTGTGTTAATTAGTCAACTTTAGATGTGTCAGTAGGTGTTACCAGTCTTTCCTCTAAGTTTGTAAAGCACACCACCTCATTGTGTGTCAGGTACTGTATATTCTGTGTATTCTGTATTATTCATTACATCTGCCTTCAGCTCATGGTTTTCAGGTTGGTAAGGCCGTCTTTCTTTAAACTGCATAAAGCAGAACATCACAATCGATATTCTAAATGTACATGAGAAGCTACTTCATTGCCTCTTTGCTTTATATGACTGGATTACTTCACTTTAATTTCCATCTGTTCACCCCATTTACTGTATATTTTCATTCATGAATAATGCCACACATGTTTCAGTGATAACGCTGTTTGCAACTAAAGCTCCAGATTAGTGTGAAACCATCACAAGGCATATCATAAAATCAGGAGAAAATGCTCCTAATAAACCACTGGAATTATAATAATCAGAGTAATAATGAACCAAGAAAGACATGCTTGCGTTTTGCAGTTGTGGAACTAATCTACTAATCAATGTAAAGTAATGGGCTGGATTATCATAAAACAAGAGCTATTTGCAAAATCGTGGATCTGCCAGATTTGGGGGAAAACTCAGCTTGATGTTATGTAAATGAAGATACTGCATGAATACTTAGATGATCAAAGCAAAACATGTGACATTTTATTTGATAAAATGTCACATGCTAAGCATCGTTTCTGCAGATACTACAGTAGAAGCTGCTATTTGTTTTGATTTTTCATTTTCACCTTTATTTGGAGCTAAAAGTGGTTCAGTTTTTAAAAGTTAACAAATTAATCTTTCATTTACATGTAGTCTCCCTAACTGAAAAAGTTACTGATCTTGGGAACAGCCCTGAACCAGGGCTGTAGAAACTAAGCAATGAACTGATTAGCTGACTGAAAATTAATCTGCAATCTTCTGTCTATCATTTCTTGATCAAAAATGCCCAACAGCCTGCACACCAGCTGTTTATCTCGCATTTTTATACAACATTTTGACAATTCTCAGACCACACATAAATCAATGCATTTAGAAAATAATCTGCATTTTAATAAATAATGGATATACTAATTAGCTTTTCCAGAGATTTCAACTATATTTCACGACCTTCATCTGCAAATTTTTCTCAGTTACAGAGTTGGTTCATTTGTCATCACATGACACAAGTGTGTAACTTCAGCCTCATGATTACAGACTAACTTTAACCTGCCTTTGACCGAATGAAAATCAGATAATGATTTTAGCAACACACGCCGCTCGTGGACGGCTGGGGAAGCAACTTACATCACATCTCAGGATGCTGTTTATTTATAAAGCAGTGTGCATAATAAATGGCTTCAATTCAAACCCGCACAGAGGGGTAAAAGTTCTCCCTTCAGATGATGTAACTCACCCTGAGCATATAACAGCAAATATGTACTAGGAAATAAGTGATCTCAAATGTTTACTAGAACTGAACCCTGGTACTGCTGTTACTCCTACATGCTGCACAATGCTGGTACTAGTTGTGCTCTGTCTCTCACTTCAGGGCAGGTGAGGACTCCCAGGAGGAAACAATACACCTCCACCTATCACTTATCAAACCCTTCTGCCATACCTCTCCTCTTGGAACTAAGTTTACAGTAAATTCTGCTGTTGTTGGCGATTTGTCCTCATAATCCAGGGTTTTGTCTCTTCACGTTGCAGGTTTAGCAGTGCCCTGTCTTTGCACACATGGCAAATGGTAAACGAGCTGCACTTTTCTTCCTCACCAGAACAAAGCACTTCACTATGCCTGTCATTAATCCATTCATCCACTAACCCTGTCTCCCAGTAATTTCGTTTATATACTTGTCATTTGTTTTCCCAAGTACGCTGTGGTGAGAAATGTACTGGCTGATGTACAGTCTATTGGAATTCAATACAAGAGCTCTGCTATAAATTCTACTTTTACAAAGTTTATAATGTTCAGTTTTTGCTGACATTGTCAGAACTGTGTATATTCAATTATATGTTTATTGTTGAGGTCATAGTTAAGTTAAACATTATACGGAGAGGTGTTTTCTATTTTTTTGTCCCATGTAACACCTCTGAACAGCCCAGTAAAACAACAACACTAACTATGACCTACTTAACTGAAAAAACAAAAACAAAACTGAACATATAGTGTGTGGTTATATAGTACTTAATATTTTTATTAATTAACAGCTCCTCATTATGTCGCTAACCTCCAAGATGTATTTGCTATTGCAAATTAGATGTACATAATTTTTTTCAACCCAGTCTCCTAGAAATTAAGTTTATTTGCAACAGCAAATATATTTAGTAAAAAACATAACTGTAACTGGATCATGTTTCCTATTATTATAATGAGAAAAATATTGTTAATTTAACCATTAAAGATGTTGATACTGAACTTATGGGTAAAATATTCACAGTGCCACCACTACATAACTGGGAAAACAACTTAGTTGTATGTGAATGTAATTTCTCTGAGACAGGGTTGATGTACAGTCATTGTGTTTGAGGTTATACTGTATATAATGTCTATGTGCTTTATATGACAATGAGATGTATGTTTTTCATGTGAGACACAAACATGTGCAGGCTTGTCACCCTGAGACAATAGATGTGTCTATATCTGTCTACATGTGAAACGGACCTTTCTACCTAAACAAGACAAAGCCTGTTGACAATACTTTTCATGAATCTATTCACACACGTCAATAGTGGTGGAGCTGCCATGTAAGATGATGGCCAAATTCAGGGTCCGGTGTCTTGCTCAAGGACACTATACCCATCACTATAACCATTGTTACCATGCAGAAGAGTACCGGGATTGAATCATGAACTATGCAAATTAAGAGACAACCAACTCCACCTCCCAAGCCACAGCCATCAAAATAATGGAGCCTGATGCTTATTTCCATTGTAGCCTTCCAACGAACAGCAAACAACAACAATACAACCAAACAAGCATGTTTTCTGTGGTTAAAAATTATGTATTGTGTGCAAATCCCTGTTAGTCCCTTTTAGGAGCATGGTAGGTTTGTTGTAATGCCAGCAAATTTAACTCTCGACTTATCATGTATTAGTAAAGTGGGTCACTACAGGGAGGGGCAGAAGAAATCCAGATCCACTACAGACACAATCTAGCTCACTTCATACTGTGAGGAAGCCTGAACAGCAGGCAACAGCATTAAAATCTGTGTGGTTAGCTAAAATTGTCACAACCAGAATTCTAACATCCAATAACATTACCCTTAATAAGGCATGCATTTGTGATGCTGCTGACCATGGTCTACGTTGGGACTTAAGGAAGTGTTTTCTATTTCTGCTCTTACATGTGTTGAATATTAGTGAACCTCCTGGTTTTAAGACTGGTATAAAATCAGCTTTTTCAAGACTTTCACCATGAAAGTCATAACGGACTTCACTTCTACTTAAATATCAGACAGCTGCCATTATTATTTCTAATCTGTTTCTTTTATTTTTGACAGGGCAGTCATTCTGAAAATTTACCCAATTTAAAACCCTCAGTACATTGTCTGCAAGACATTTCTGAAAGGTACATTTTCTTCTGACAAGTTATTTTTAAACATTCAGGCGAAAGCAAATTGCAAAGAATTGTCACTGACTTTTTTTTTTGTTAAGTGCAATTTGAAATAAATGGTACAAAGAAGCTGTCAGGTGCAAAGACAACTGAGAAGAAGTGGGGAAAAAACGACAATGACAAAGTTAACTGGAAGTGGAAATGAGAGAATTATGATAAGCTGTTGAAAAGTAATGCAAAGACAACAGTGTTTACTGTAAAAAGGATCATATGGAGGGTTTATTCTGAAGTGGAGAAGAAAAAAGTGACATTAAGGAAAACATCTGCGTGTTGTGCAATGTAAACTCAACTTGCAGGTGAAAAAAATGGTTTGTTGGGGTTTAAGACAAAAGAGTCAGCAAAGACAAAAAAAGGAAAGACTTTAAAGTGTGACTAATCTTGCTTATGCTCATTTTCTCGCCACATCTGACATCTGCTTGACAGCTGAACATTATGCTGAAACAATCAACCCATTCAGAGCTGATTGTTTTCCAATCATAGGGGGAAAAAAATTATATTTTGCCAGACACATTGAAAACGTCCTGAACATTACAATTGATTTTAGCATGGGACTACCTTTAACTCAAATATTAATTTAATATCATCTAAAGCAGCTGTTGCCAACCTTTCCGACTAGTGTGCCAAAACGTGACGTCTATTGGTTAAATACAAGTGAAAATTTAAAGCAGTGCATCTTTGTTGACTGAGACAAATAAATATGTGATGTCCAACAAACTGTAAAAATTTTCATTTAATGTTCAGTTCTATCATATTGGAGCTACAGTTTAACTTGCTTTGGTTATGATTTAACAAGTGCATACGGGAAAAGTTGGAAAAGACGATCATGTAAACTAAAGCCAAAAACAGCCTCGTGCTCTCCCAGGTGTCCCCACACTGCTGATACCTCCCTCCCTTAGGGAACATTAAATATTTGCATGCCCTTTCCCTTTTGTGCTGCCCTATATTTGGTCCCAACAGAGAGATACATTCAGCAAATCTCTCCGTCTCTATTTTTCCCATTCAAACTCTGACATCTCTCCCATGTTGTGATCTGTGAAGTCGACTCTGCTTATCAGCTTCACCGGCCAAGTCTTGTAAGCAGCCAGCTGGTGCCTAAGAGTTGCCCAAAACTTTCTCAGCCAACCGACTTTCTTTGCCACTGCCGCACACTTGAGCCAAAACACATATCTGATGACTACAGCCAACACAGCACAAAACAAGAAAAACTAAACTGCATATTATCATGAAATTCAGCCTGGTTAGATGAATGTGATTTTTAACAGCTCTTCTCTCTGTTTGTCCAGCTTTTTGAATCATTATTGGACTTTGTCTAAATTATTATTTGGACTTTATTGGGATTTTGTTGGTGCAGTAGAAGCTTTTCATAAGCTCACGTTATGGAAAATTAATTAATTCATATTTGCACCCGCTGTGAAACAATCTCAGTAATCTCAGGGCGACATAAAGAATCCAAATTTTATGCAACCAACGCTTCGTTTGGCTCAAAAGTAAGAGCATAAAATCCAACTCAAACCTGCAGGAGTTGTGAAGAATTTGCTTTAAGCTCCAGAACATGCTGAGACTTTTTCAACACTGTGGGTGAGGTGTGAATCTGATTCACAACAAGACCGTGTAATCACTTGGGTAGTTTAGCAACACGAGTTTTACAGGGAAAGTAGTTGGTTTCTACCAGGTAGCCTGGTGCCTCATTAGCTTAAATCCACGACTCTACTGCTTCCGCACTCCTTTCCCCAAGGCCTGTCAAAATCTTATTCATTTTTAATGAGACTTCTGACTTATGACCATCTTATGTGGCTGTCACAGTGTACACTTGTACGCTATGCACAGTTTTAAATATACAAATTAAATTGCCTCAGCAAAATTAATTTAAAATCAACATATTTTGCTCCTGCTCCTTCCAGTGGAGTATTTTAGGGTAATATGAACTTTTGCTCAAACTGTAAATATTTGTGTCAGGTATTTCATCATGTTCTTCACGTTTGTATGAATTCTGAATCTAATATCAAAAAGTCTTTTTAAACATTTACTGGATCTCAGGTTCAGTTTTAAATAATAAAAAAGAGAACAGAACTGGACTAGTAAACATTTTTCTTACCACAACAATCAACAGGATTCTGCTTATGTCTAAATGACACACACATGAAATCACAGTTTCACAAGTGTCGCACACACCCTGGGTAGTCAGGGTGGACAGTGCACGTACAAAACACATGACTTTGACCAAAGGGACCAAAGGGTCATCATAAGTTATATAAGTTGTTACTTCATTCTCTCTACATTCTCTTCATGTATGCCTGCCTCCACAAGGAGGTCAGAGGTCATAGTCAGTTTGTAGGCACTTAACATCTTTCTCAAGGACATAGCACCAGAGAGGATATTAGCTCATACAGAAGACTGAGGCTGTTAAAGGTCAGATTTCCATTCTTCCATTCTACTGTCAAGATTACATCCTAATGCACGCAAGTAGGCTCACCGAGTCAGCTACTAGAAACCTAAGCCTCCATGTCATTCACAGGTTTGCTGAAGTGATTTCAACTAGCTACATGGTTTTGTACTTTTTCATAAGAAATTAGCTGAAACTCAAAAGTGCTCTCTTGAAACTGCTCAATCAAAATCATATATTGCTCTAAAACACAAATGGACAGAGAGCAGCGTGATGGTGGAACAGGAAGTCTCTGCTCTTTCATAAAATGCCCTTGATTAAACTTGCTGTGGTATTATGCTTAAGTACAGATTGAGGTGATTTTACTATACTTCCATTTCATGCCACTTTGTACTTCTACTCCTCCACAAGTCAGAGGTAACTCTTGTATATTCTACTCTACATGTATTTGACATCTGAGGTTACTAATCATTTTACAAATTAGGATTTTTACAGCTCCTAAAAAATATGATGTATCGTTATTGATTAAACTCCCCAAACATATATAAAACAGTAAAAATCAGCTTCATGTTGACCAAGTAAGAACAGTAAAATGCTACATACAATTAATGCTGCAATATAATCTAATAATTATAACAGGGGTCATTCTGCATTGAGTAATCCGCTAACATTTTACTTGTGTGGTTTTTCTACTTTTATTTCCACCACCACTACTGTAAAGTTAAAAAAAAGAAGAAGAAGAATCATTTGTTTGACTGTCCGCTTCTTATTCAACTACAATTTGTGGACTTTTCAAAATCAAAGCTTTATTTTTCCTCAGTAAGTCCAACTCACGTTACCCTTCTCGAATTCAGTATCACTCAGACTCTCCTAATCTTATTCCCTTTCAACTTCCGAATCACGCACCTTGATAAAAGCTAAATACCAGAACGACTCAAAAAAGCTTAAACACACTGTATAGCTGAAAGCAAAAATGAATCCACGCTTGTTTCACCTGGGACTGAGAGAAATAAATGAGAGCGAGGAGCTTTGCCTGTAATAATATGCTTTTCCTGAAAAGTTAATCCTGCATCAATGCATTTTAGGTCATCAAACACTCAAATGGAAAAGTAATTGTGTGTAAAGTGCACTCCACTCCATTCATGTAATAAAGGCATTGGGGATGCAGTTTGGAGGCCGACAATCTAAATCGAATCTCGTAGTTTCCCCTTAAACGTTTTACTCGCAGGCCTTAACTCTCAACAGAGCATTTGATACAGATCAGACAGAATTGGAGAGGATAAAGTTCAGCAATGAGGGAGTTTTCTTCTCTCTCCCACGCAGTTGATGGTGATTCTCTCATACAAGGTTGGCTGCCATTTACAGAGCCAAACTGCCACTAACGTGTCTCCTTTTCACCGATGGGGAAGCCAGCATAGATAGAAAGATTGAAACAGATACTCTGTGAAGTTTTATCTTTAGCATTTATGAACACTAAACACATCGGCAGGCGTCTATATGAAAAACTGTAGCTGTGGGTAGAAGCAGAGACAATTGCTTAGTTTTATTTATCACAGTCACTTTTGATCAAATACAGAATGAGCTTTTGAATGATAAACAAACTGAAGCAAATATATGAAACCTCAGGGCAAAAGGCTCTTAAGCAACAAGTAGTTGACCCGCTGGGTACGGGCTGAAGGGAACCGAGCCTCTGTAAGAGGTGACTCAACCAAACAACCACAAAGAGATGCAAAACCTCAACAAAGACCGGCTAAATGAAAACAAGGATGCAAAACATCCACAAAAAGAAGCAAAGCGACAACACAGGGACACAAAACACAACTCAAAACAACAACAAGCAAATGCAAAATGAAAACAAGGAGTCACAAAACAACACAGTCATTCAATACAACACTGAATTACAGATGTAATTATTAATTATATATATTATTGCCAAGAATCAATAGTTCAAACGAGTTTTGACATATTTTTACTCATTTTACAAATGTAATTTAGATTGATTTAATGGCAAGTCAATCAAAAAGCATTCACAGGAGTACACATCTGTTTTGTTTTGTTTAATTTCTTTTGTCATTTGGGCCCCACAAGTTAATTATTAATTTAAAATAATAATTCTATGTGACATATTGTCCATTTTATCAGCTTTACCACTTGGTGTGTCTGTCACAAATGGAAACAGGGACTCCCGGAAGACGGACAGTTGCTGCCTATTAACGTCCCCTCTTAGCGCTCTGGTCTGGCTCTGAAGCAATGATCCATGACACAAATGATTCATGAGAGCATGACATGTAATGTTTTATACTGCCGCAATGAAACTTTTATAAATGCCACCAAAAAAAAGGGACAGCGGGATTGCCAGGCAGAGCACTGCTATTCTTAGATGTAGATAGGAAGGGCCAGGATTGGGTGTTTCTGGGCAAATTATTAATGCGTGATTACTATAATCCACAGGGCAATTTTATATAAAGGCGTATTCCTAGTAGCAGGATATGAGGAACGACAGACAGGGTCAAATATCTATTTCAGTGTCATCTGCCAACACATCAGTCATGTTTAATTAAAATGCTGAGGCTTTCCCTTTCACATTACACACAGTTGGAGCCCTGTTTTTAACATGAGCACAGTGAAAGCTCAGCGGTTATCACAAGAAAAAGACAGTGGTGGAGGGAGGAAAGGCCAGAGGTTTCAATTCAGCAAAAGCTAAGATGTGTCAAGGTCACCTGGCATCATCAGCATAATGTGTATGACCGGTAAACACTTATCCAGACAAACGGAGAGCAAAGGATAACAACACAAACTGGACCTTCGACTGAATCCTATGATCACATCTCATTTAGGCCACAGTATTACACAGAAAATGGAAAGATCCCCGGTTAAAATGGCATTTTACATTGGATACATTTTTCAGATAATTCAAATTGAAAGTAATGTTTGCAGAAGCACATGAATTTTAAAAGTTCAAAAAGTGATTTTCAATTTTTTAAAAAAACCTATGGGAAGGATGCTGACTCAAAATATACAACATCAGACAGCATTCTCGGGGAAAAATATCAGCATGGGCTGACAAACATGGCATGAACACCTGCTATATTTATCTATTTTTGACCTGTGAAGATGATAATCTTTCATCACAACATGCAAAACTGAATCCAAATTCTTTCGGTTGAAAAAGTGAAAACACAAGCTTCATCCATGAGAGATGATGAGTCACAATTGACTTTATGAACTCTCTGAAACTTGGAGCTATTCCATCCAAAAAGAGCTGTCTTTAATTATACTGCTACAGTATTTATTTTTACCAGAAACCATTCTCGCATCCCCCTAAAGCCTCCTCAGGAAAAATCACTGTATCCACAAAAGTTGGTCTGCCTTCGCCTGACAGCACAGAAAAGCAGCTCCAGTGTTTTTTGGTTTTTTTTGCTTTTGATGGTGTCTTGGCTCTGGTGCTCATGTTTGCAAATCTAGATAACAAAAATAACTGTGTATAACATTAATTCTGTTATACACGGCTGTTCTTTCACTCCCATGGGTTTTGTAATATATGCATATGGGCATTTATTACAATTCAAAAGTGAAATGTGCTTGTGCTAATTTGCGAATATTAGTTGGTGTTTTTTTTCTTTAACTCTTACATGCTGTTTGGATTTAAAAGAGAAAAAAAAAAATCAAGTCAAGCTATTTAATATTTCCAAAAATGTAAGTGTAAGATGTCAGTCTGTAAAACTGCTGACAGATTTCAACAAAGGTTCAATGCCCCAATTAGCATTTATGTTGCACCTGAGCTGCTTCTCTGTATGACCCTGAGTAACCCCCTCCTCTACCTGCACACGCAGGTCAAAACTGGTAATCAAAATAAATTTGCATAACATCACAGTTTCCAAAATATCTGACCGATTCCCCCAGTTAACAGGCAACATAATGAGACTGTGGACTCTCATATTGTTAGTGTAAACAGCGTCACTTGTTTTGTGCCAAGTTATTCAATCTGCATCGATCCAATTATTTATAATTAGCGTGTCATATGTGCCCCAGGTCACAGTGACACTGGTAATTACAAACCTCATTTTACAAGAAAGCATCGCCCAAGTATCTCAACACTGTGGCAGAGACCAAGGCTTTAAAAAGCTTTCTTTGGAGGCAGAGCAATTTGATTTCAGCGCTGTTTGGTTTTTCAGACGTCCCCTTGATTCACTTCTTGTCTGTTTGAAGAGTTTATTCACAGTGGAAAAAGCACTTTGCTGAACTTTACAAAAGCAAATGAAAACAAGAGCAGCTGCCACCACAAATACCAAATGTGTACCCTGATCAAAATGAGGTTGAACTTATTAGTATACTGATCATGTGTTAGTCAACAGCCAACAGCCATTGAGCTAAATTTGGAAAAATCAGAGGACAACCAAATTACTGCAATTCATCAATGGGCACGTGAATGTAGGTACCAAATGTCATGGCAAACCATGAACTAATGATATTTCAATCCAAACTAACGTGGTCCACCCCTAACACAAATTCAGTTTGTAAGGAGCAAGCAACCAAGTTCTGTAAAAAGTTTAATTATGGCTGCATGAAAACAATTCCGTTTCAGTAAAACCTTTCCAAAAATCTAATTAAAAAACAATGCAAATATGAATGCCTGTCAGACATTTTTTTTAATGTGAGGGTGAGAAACTGTGCTATTCTAGTATCACACAGCAGCAATGAAACACTCAGTTACTTGCTAATATGGAATCAAAGGATGGAAGCCAGAAGCCACGATGGAAACTTATTTTTCTTTAGTCCTTGGTTCTGTAAGTTGTGTGGTCTAACACACCAACTAACACCATTTAAATTATTCAAAGACCCAGGCCACTGAAACTCAGCTAAAATATTAATGAAATAACACGAGTTTCTGTATTCAAAGAATTAGCTCGAGTCCTATCATCTCTCCAGAGTGGTTCACGCAGTGGGAGGGTGAATCCAACCACTCGGAGCATCTGAGATGTTTAAAAAAGTGCAGAGCCAACGCATTAGACTGAGGCAGTGCTTCACTTGGGGCCTGAGCTTTAAGTTTACTTTAGATAATTGCTAGTTAAAACACAGTTTATTGCAGTTTGTGCTACAAAACACCAACTTTTACCATTAATTCTGTCATTTTCCACAAAGCCCTTGTAAGAAAAGAGTAACCTCTCACCTGATCCCCATGTACAAGCTGAAATTATTCCCACTGCCTTGAAGCATCCACTGCACAGACAGCAAAAATACAGCTTTGCCTTCAGTTTAACAGACCCAGGTTTTAGTCTCAGCTCTTGGAAATAACTATTCTACTCTGCTTTTCCTTGATCATGACCAAACTTTGACCCTAACTTCACCCTACAATGAATCATTCATCCAGCTTAAATGCAAACTTCAGCCAAAGTTTTACCTGCCTAAAATCAGCTCAGACTCTTCATGCCAAGTTCATCTTCGAGTGAGAGCAGCCACTGCGGCCACATATGGCAATTACAGAACAACAGGACATCAAATGTTTTTTCATTTCCTAAAACTCGCCTGTTTAAAATACATACAATACCATTTTGTAGCGGAAACTTTGCAGAAAATTTGCAGGAGATTTCGGAGACTTCAGTATCAGTCTGCAGAGCTCTGCTGACAGCCAACATTGGAACTGCTTGTCAAGAGTCTTCCTTGTTTTGTTTCACCCTGTTTCATGTCAGTAATGTAGGTTGTTGCCTCTGTGTCAATAAATGTTACAATAAAGTTCTGCGGCCCCACTGTGCCTCACTGTCTGGCTGTGCAGAATGAGGTATTGAACGCGTTGCTCTCACTGATCGACAAGCTGCATGTACATGTACCACATCACTGTTATTGGTGCTCTGGCTGTGACTCTGATCACACTTTGTCTTTCATATAAAATGATGGAGAGGAAAGTTTCTTTGATCTCCGCTCTTATGAGTAAGAGGGAGTAGTTTTATCCCCCATAGACATTATTTTTGGAATATCTAAAATATGAAATATGCATTTGGCATGGTTGCTGATGGTAGGTGTTCTTAGGTTTTAAAGTACTTATGTACAAAAAAGGTTGACTTCTAAAGATTAAATCATACAACAGAACTGTTTCAGCCACAAAACTCAATCTGTGAAACTACAAATACAGAAACAAAGCTAAGAGCTTCAGCTGTTTACATAGTCTCCTCTTGTCTGCTGCAAAAATAGCAGCTCTCTGGATGTGGAAGGCTCATTCTCACATCACTCTCCAAGAGCAACTTGGCAACAGTTTCACCCAAAGGCTGCACTTTTTCATTCAGACAGGTCTCTGTTTGTGGATGATCTGATTCTTGCCATGACAAAGGCTGATAAAGTGACAGCTTTCTGATTGGCAGGTGGAACAAAATGAGCAGCAACTGAAGAAGAATTATTTTACCATTTTACCTCCAGCAAGCTGACACTCATCATTTAAACAGCGCTGGAGAAGTTCTGTCTAGCCCGAGGGCCTTTGTAAGCATTTTTTTTTCCTTTGACACAAACTGCCAGTCATGACGGGGTCACCTTTAGATAGATCCCTCAACAAGTCTGTGGACTCCCTGCTGGGCAGCACAGCATCCAGCCATCCTCAAAGTAGCTCCAAAGGTCGACTTGTAGCTGAAATTACTGAAACTGGACCTTTTCTTGTGGTACACCACAGAAGATGATTAAAAGTTAGTGAATCCAAAAATCCTCAAACCAACATTAGTAATGATTAACTCCTCTGAACATTAGTTGTTTTTGGTAAGCTGCCTTTTGCTGAGTCCTGAAAAACATTGCTTAGGGCAGTGCCAGTCATTTTACAAGTGCTGATCCTCCTCCTCCTCCTAAGAGGATTGGGGGGATGTTTTGACGTTTTGCCAGCCTCGGTCAGTGATAAGGATGACCCGGTCATCTCACAGCAAGCTTCTACACAACACTCAGTCTTTTCTTTAGTGAATAAGACAACACACACAAACTGTCTTTACTGGATGCCCTTGCACGGAAAAGAACAGCATCCTGTGACAGCAACTGCACCAGTAAAGAGGAATATGAAAGTATTTTTTAAAGCATGTTTTGATTTGCATTAAACTGTTGAAAAGCAGAATGAATTTTCAAACTGAGCTCTGTGGCTTTTCTCTGTCACAGCAACAAAAGCTACTGATAATAGAAGAAAGAAGCAGAAGTTAAACCTAAGAAAAGCATATTGCAACACTGTAAGACAAACAATATGTGAGCTGAGAAAGCCAAGGTGAGCTGCAGCACAAACTAGATTCAAGTTTGTCTTTTTCCATTTTTTATCTGAATTTATTAATTTAGAAAGTTCTGCATAGTGCAGTGAGGTGTCACAAAGTTAACAAATTGCCAGACTTGCTCGACCATCGAGCGTTTCTCAGCAGCAGGATTCTGTGACCAATTGTCCAGCAAATTGGTCCAGTTTACAAAGTCATTTGTTCTGAGAATTAGTATGTAGAGCGAAACAGGACACTGAGAGAAAGAAATGTGATCTGTGTTCAAAAATCAGAAAGCATGCTCCTTTATGCTTTTAGATTTTATTTAATTTAAAAGTGAGCAGAGAAAACAGAGACTTTCAATGCACAGCAGTACGTTCTGTGAGAAAGTGACACATTAATAATGGGCTTGTGTTGAGACGTCTGTCAACTCTGCATTCACCGCAATGAAATAAATTCTTTACAAAGGAACATGTCTCCCGCTTTTTGAATGCATCCAGCACCATCTAATTTGTTCAATTTTCACCTCTGAAAGGGTACCAATTTGTTGAGCCGGGAGAGGAATTTTCAATTTAGCAGAAATCACATCAAGACTCTGCCTCAGCAACATCAAACCCAACCCTTCGAACACATGACGGCGACCCCATAGGAGCATGTGATACACATCATGAAAGCAAAGAAACAGAGATCACATATAAACAGACCATTTAATGGTGCTGATTTAATGTTATCAGCAGAAGAATGGATTTTAGCTAGTTTGGTTTCTGGTTTTAGCTTTTATTCATATCATTTTGTCTGGCAACTGATCTGCTTTGTTGACGTGAAAGCTTATTCTCCACCTTGGGAACAACAGTGAGCAAAAATGGATAAATAATGTATTAAAAGAAATCTAAACTCAAAGTCCACTTATGAACTTTCAATCGAAGTAAGGTTTTCCTCACTGGATGGAGTTTGTTGTCATTATATTATAAATTTCCATAATTAGGTCACATAAAATGGGCGGCCTCCCGCGAGCAAACTCCATCAACTGAACAAAACCAAAATGCAGCTGAACAGAAGAAGTTTTATGGGTCACATTTGTGGGATAGTTTTCCTTCAATTTTTTCATTCAGTTTTTTTTTTTTTTTTTTTTGTAACTATAATCACCCCTTCACGCTGATTTGATCATAAGTTTGTTGAGCGAAAATTAGATTAAAACTTTATCACACTTTTAATCACTTTTTTACAGCATGAAAACATTTTTGTAGGAAGCTCATCAACTTGTTTTGTTCTGTTTATTTTATAAAAGTCATAGTTTTGGCTTTTTCATTAAGATTTAACTGAACTAAATGATACTGAATGCTGCTGACAAAATTTTTTCTCTGCTTTAATTTTCTTCTTTTAATTCTTGCTCATCCTATAAAGATGTTGACATTACTGACAGTAATTACTGGCTTAACTTGATTCATGAAATATGTATGTTGTACAAGAATAATTAAAAGTTACATTGGTGATAAGGTTGACTTTTTTTTTACTTTTTCAGCTTGGCTTGTGAATAAGAAATCTTATAACTCAAAGCTGCTAGTTTAGTTTAAAAGCACATAACACACATGAGTCTGAGTAATCCCCTTTAATTTATCAAGGAGGGACTGGGACTAACTAGGTAACAGTGGGATGCCTTTCCTGATTATATCAAAAGGTAAACTTACATATGTACATTTAATTTTCAGTTCAAAGTGTCACACAGCAACCACAGCTTCAGGATCAGTGCACGACAATGACGACAATGACCAATAATACTTTGTTAAAAAAATAAGAGCATATAAAGAGGGTGAAAATGTATCAGAAAGAGGAAAACATGCTCCAAATTTCACAGCTGTACTAATTCACATGACCTAGAAAATGTGTTAAAAAATAAGCCTAAATACTTGTGTCGTGTTCCTGCTGTGACTGGTGACTACAGTGATGTTAACCTGATAAATGAGTTGAATTTCACAGAAAGCCCATGTCCTTGGTGGGCGCAGCCTGTGTTAGTCTTTCGCTCTGCTGATTGATAGTGGCGGATGCTAATTCCATGGCAAATGATGCTATTATTCAGGGGCTCAAATTGAATTACTTCATCCATTGGATCTGCTTAACATTTTCCCCATGGAGAGTTTAGAAACCAGTGTAATCTCCCCTACTTACTTACAGGTCCCGTTTGTCATGCACAGTCTCTCTGTCTCTCTGCCTCCAACTGGTTGTTTTCATTGCAGTGCTGTTGCAGTGAAAACACTTTTTGGACAGTTAAACATGGTGATACCTGGAAGCTGTCCAGTACAGTCACAGGTTTCAGAGTAAATCATATTTTTTATCCAAGGACACCTGTGCAGCCTTTTAATCCTTATCCTGTATCTCTAAACTTTTAGATAACTTAACTGAGAACACAAATAATAATAAACATTTTGTGGTGTAGCTGCATCCAAATACATAAACACAAACAACAATTTATGCTAGTGTTGACACCCATAGTGTTTTCATTATTTTAGATGTTGGTAATTTCATGTCATTTTTCCATTTTGTACTTTGTATACTGCGAACATGACCCTATTCTGTCAAATATGTCACCTCACTGTGAATACTTTGCAAAGTATGTTACGTATATATTTGTTTTATGACAGTACCAAAACAACTGTGCCTATTTTTGTCATTGCTGTCCTGTGTCTACATGTTCTTTTATGTCTCAACTCTGCAAACTTTTCTAAACTGTTGTGTTTTTTGCCAGTTTAAACTTCTTTAAGCGATCCCCGTTACCCCTACAGTAATAATATGATATCCCAACTTGTAGATATTACTTATACGAAGTTAGACGTTTCCTTTCCCACATAATACAGGCCAGAATCAAATACAGTCACAGTAATACACAGGTGCATGCGAGAGGGACGATGTTTCTGTGTGCAGACCAATCACAAAAGACTGGGAAGAAACTGGGAAATGGCACACTCCCAGTTTCATTCTGAGTCAGCAAGTTTGACTATAAAAAGGAAGTTTTTGCTAACTAGCCAAGCGACAATATATTTTTTAAAATGGTTGGAAATTGGTTTGGCACAGACCCAGGAGATGTTCTCTCTTCCACTGATGCGAAATAACCAAGCAGCTAAGAGACTGCAAGGGATGATTTTGTTTGTACCACATGACATATTTCTCTTACAGGATGGAACACAGCCCGACTCAATAGTGCTACCTGTTCAGATCAACAAGGATACTTTCACAAACGATTAATCAGTTATTGATATCACTGGATGTAGACATTTGAATTTCCACCAAGTATGAAAAAAGCCATCAAGAAGGCTCAACATTGTTCTTCATCTGTGCTCGCCTATCTGTAAAAGTCACCTCACGAGAGATGATGATGCATTTTGAAGACAGGTTCTCTGCTCTTGATGGATGATACAGAAAACAGCAGTTAAAGACCATTACTGTGTAAAGCCAATTTT
The DNA here is from genome assembly GCA_037833715.1 of Toxotes lorentzi. Lineage (NCBI taxonomy): Eukaryota > Metazoa > Chordata > Actinopteri > Toxotidae > Toxotes > Toxotes lorentzi. The sequence continues at coordinate 5,154,209 of JBBMJY010000017.1, forward strand.
CCACAAGAGCTCTGACACTGAGATCAGTGTGTGAACTCCAATACAATCCAGAGACGTTACACAGCACTGGCACCAGAATATAAGGGGGACAATGAGACATTTTGTCCTCCCTCTTTAAGGCTTTATGGAGATAAAGAGCCATGTAGAACATTAGCGTTAATGTCCTTTAAATCCCATCAATCACCCATTGTGTAATTCAAATGAAATCAAACTGATGTGACATCCACTAAAATTTGATTATGAAGTATGTGGACGTCAAGTGTGTTAGCATCTCGAGTGCGGCAGGTGTGTTTTTACCTCACCGTGCCGACGTTGGTCTTCGTTTGAAGACCAACATCCAATACAATGACAGAGAAACAGCTTAACAACTTTTTCCTGCACATCCACAAAGACCTGACTAATGAATTGGACATGAACAAGGTGTTAAATAGCTTTTGCTTTGGGAGTGATAGGCGCACTCAGTGCTTTTGAAAATAAGTTGAAAGGACTAAACCTCACTCAGCTGCAGTGCTGTCTATTTCTGTGTTAGCAGACATACAGGATGTGAATTTTGGTTCAAACCTTATTAAAAAACATGTTGACTGGTTGGGTGGTTGGTTGACTGGTTACAGTGCAACTTGTCAGAGTGAAAAACATAGGGTTCTGTATCAACAGGAGCCAGGACACTTCTCCTGAGTCGGCACCAAGGAAAAAAAAAAGCTGCTACCATTTTGATCTGGAAGTACCCTGATGAGAAGAGGGAATGCATTTCTTACCATATTTTAGCTGTACAAAAACAGCAGGCTAGGCTGGGATTGAAAGGAAGTTGAAGTGAAAAAGTTCCCTAGTCTATTTCATCATCCAAAGCTGGATGCCACCTCCCCCCTTCAAAACTCATTCCAGCACCGCTGATACAGGGACCGTGCTCGGTGAAGTCCCTACATGGCCTCTTTCAGCTGATGCACTCCACTTGTGCAACTGAGTTTGCATTAACAGACTTCACTGCATTAGGCCCAGAATCGGTTAAACTGCATTCACAGACCGGAAAATGTGCTAATTCTTCGGCTGAGAGGATGATCCTCTCTTATTCTGCAAACAGAGGAAGTCACACAATGGTTGCAGTAAAAAGACTGATCTCTTCCTCAGTAACAACCATGGATAGGTGAAACAAAAATCTAACGCACGGTCACGATATTTACTAAAACTATAAATAGCAGAAATACTTACTAATACTGATAGTCAAGTTACTACGGATCATTTAGTACATTCTCTATCAGTTTCTCTCCATATATTTAGTTCATGCTCTTTAGCTTTACCAGTAATCATTTACGGCAACAGCAGCAGCAGCACCATCTCAAACCTGAGCTAAAGAATATTAATGCTACTTCACTAAATAACATTTATGCATATAACATATAAGTCCTACTTAGCTGTAGTACGCTGTCCCTACTGTGAGGCAGTAATACATAGTAGTGATTTGAATTTGAGGTTAAAAGAAAAAAAATAAATAAATAAAATTATATATATATATATATATATATATATATATATGTGGAAATAAAATAAAAAAATCACCATGAGCTGTTGTACAGTTCTATAAAAGCCGACATCTCACCAGAAACACAGACACAGCCACAAACAAAGCAATTTAGTCTATTCTCTTGGCTAAACTTGCTGACAGGATTTGGCTGTAATGTTTGTATTACTGTCACAGTTCCTTTAGTCGCTCTCCACCAGCTCTGTGTTTAAGGGGGCCCCTGCTCTTCCACCACCGAACCTGCAGGGCCTATTTGGGTACAGAGTATGTGTGAGTGATGAGCCAGGACGGTTGAATATAGCCACAGAAACCAGTTGTCTTTGCTCCCAAATGGGAATCCCAGAGCGCGAGGCGGCCTGTCAGTTCCATCAACACCAGGATAATCCCAGAGAAGAGACGGCATTTTTATTGGCCTGTGTCTCGCTCCAGCACCAAGACCACCAGTCTAATAAGTCAGTGATGCCTCTTTCTTTCTCTCTTCTCGCTTTCTCTCTATTTGAGGCCTTCTTTCACTTACAGCTCTGTTTTTTTTTTTTCTGTTTTTAATCTTTTGTCACCCCAGGTAGACAGAAGAGTCTTTGTCCAGGCAGATGAAAGATAAAAAACATCAACAGAAAGCATATTAGCCCCTCTGTATCCCACTGCTCTCATTTTAAATTAGACATCTTCACATGGAGGGAAGTAGTGAATGTTTACAGATCTGGTTTTTCATTTGGTCATGACTGAAAATTGTCATAAATCTATGCTATCAGATGCATTTCAGGGGTTATAATTTACTTTTCTGTAAAAATACTTGGCCTACAACTAGACCGTTTAGTGGTGTGCAGTGTGTAGTCCAAGCCAAAACTGTCAAATTGTCATTAACTGCAGGCTAAGACTGAAAACACCCCTATGTTTGAAGGCTTATCAGATACCAAAACACTACGCAGAGGATTATAATATCATAAGATGATGATTCCTGCAAGATGATTTATGCTAATCACAGGCTGCTAACAGCCCAGGAGCACATCAACAGCAGTTCAATCTTATTTTACCACAACACATATGCACTAAACAAACCCACTCACTAAAAATAAGTAACAATAGGCAAAATATAACATGGGCTTATAGATTATAATTAATTACTTTAAACTTTGAGACGTACTGGGCACTGAGCTCCATTAATCAATGTTAAATATATATGTACAGAAATGTTAAATGTAGGAAAAGACCGTGCTCAGTCTGTAAACTTGTGTGATTACGTGAAAGCATTTATTTATTCCATCTGTGGTCCAGCTAAACAAGGTCTGCTCCCTCTTGTATTTTACAATGATCTAAAAATATTTGTAAAATGCACAGTGCAAAATGCCCTGTTTATCAAATGAGCTACACAAAAACAAATTGAACTTCTTAATATTGAGCAGCTGGTAGTTTCATTCACAGCCAGTTAGCAGCTAAAGCACACAAACAGCAAAGTACCTAGAGTACCAGTGATCTCCATCACCCACTTCAAAATCTCATTACATGAACAGAATCTGTTTGTAAATGACAGGATAGGGTCTGACAGCAATAATCAACTCAACAAAACCTCCTCTGGTGATTGGTTCATACTTCGCAGGATCATCAGTGTGGATAAAAAAAAAATTAAATTTAGGTAAACAGTTTGCAGCTCTGAAAACTCAAAAATGGCCCGATCCTTTTAACAAGTACTGACATATATCAAAAGCCTCCACTGTCATCCAAACACTATGTGACTGGGAAGAAAACAAAGAATCCTGCTCACTGCAGAACACCTGTACTCACTTTACTAACAACACTGTGTCCGAAAACTATATGATATTTATGTGTATGATCTTCATTAGGAATGAATGGGCTTGGAGCTAAGTACAACAGACAAGTCAGAAAGTCCAGTCCTTTTCAGCACTAAATGTTTCTGGATGTGTGACAAAGTGACAGACATTATTTTATGTGGTCTCTATGGTTAAAACATTGACCACTCTATTTTGTTTTCAAGGCTGTTGATTCATTTTTGCTGCAGCTCCTTGAAGTGTTATCTAAGAGAAGATGTTAAAAAGCATAAAAAAAGACCACATTTGCAGAAATGTTATTTTACCCACTAAGCTAAAACCTGCTTCCCCTCCCATCTTCCGGTGCTGTCTTAATGGATTTTTAATGGCTGTTTCAGAGGATCCTAGAAAGGTTGTACTCGTCTTACTTGAGTCACAGTGAACAGATGGCATTCTAGGCAGGAGAAAAAAAGGGGGAGAAATCAAAGAGTTTATTGATCCAGCAGCTTAATTAAACAAGACTAAGTGTCAGTGCTTGGACCGCATAGTGATTGAACTTCACAGCATTTGGTATGAACCCTACCAGACAAAGAGAACACAAAGGCACGAGGAACCAGGAGATAATACAGCATTTGTAGACACCTATATAAACACACACTCACACATCGTATATCCCCACATACCTACTCACACGGTTCAAGTCTCTACAGAACTATAGGCTCCGGAAAACAGCTGAAGGGGGAGAAGCAAGGTGTATGAGGAGAGCAACAACAATAGCTGTACAAGCCCCCAAGGATTGTGGGATATCTCTTTGGAGAGAGCTTGCTGCAGTTTTTTACCCCGGGTTGCTTTGGCATTACTTCTTGTTGTGAATGTTGATTTTGTTGCTTGATTTCCTTCCAAAATTTTACAAGACGTCAGCACTGAAAGCTGAATTTTGTCCAGTCAAACACACTCTTGATGCCACTTTCAGAATGTTTCCAGTCTTGAACTGTTTAAAGCAAAATATGTTAATAACATGTTTTTTTGAAGTTTGTCAGTCTTTTAAAAGAGCACACACACAAACACACGCACACCTGAGCGGGCCAGTATCGAGCCTGGGCTCTATTCCGGGGGGCTGTCGGAGGGAGACTGATGGAGGCTGGCAGACAGGCGTTTAGGGAGGAGTCCGTCTGTTCCACGGTGTGGCAGAGCCAGCCACCATCCATCTCCATTATACACATCCACATGCCAATGGGCAGGGGACAATTCTTCTGAGAATGTACAGAGTTGGGGGGGAGGCTGGAGGGGAGGCGGGATGGGTACAGAGGAGGAGGGAGGGAGTGACTGTCAAACTCCTGTTACGCTGTTGTTCCCTGCTCCTGCTCCTCCCCAGCTTATACATGTCGCGCTTGTGTAAATCACTGACAGAGAAAGAGAAGCATTCAGTGGAGGGACATGATGTGAATTCATTTCTCGTGGCAGGCTCTGCTCTCTGTTACCTCTCTATATCAACGTTTTTATTGATTTTATTTACTGCACACATTTTAGTTATTAATTTCTTAGGTGACACTGAAAAAACAGATCAGCTTCAGATTAAATGCCTTAAGTTAGAGTAAGTAACTTTAACAAGTAACTGCTAATCTGCGTGGGACATACTGTACAGCTGAGGCTGGAGGGATGTAATTAGGTTTGCAAGTATTTGGTCTTAAATCAAGACACCTGATAAATAAAATTTGACCTGATGAACGTGCTTGACAAAAGCTCAGGGGATCACCTAAGTTATCAGAAGACATCAAAGGGGGGATATGAATGTTTGTGTCAAATGTCATGGTTTGTTGTGATAAAAATAAGGGTTTTATTGTATCTAGTAATGATGAATCAATTCATTTAAACAATAATACTGAAACAAAGGTTTTAAGTTATTATGGGGCTTTTAAGATTATTTTTCAATACTATTATTTCCAGTGTCAGAAATGACCTTTCACGCTCAGTAAAGATACTGTGTAGATAACCAGATAAAAATATATACCACAGAGTGGAAACTGCTACAGGAAAACTGTTATGATTTCCTGTTTGTTCTGTAGAGCAGAGCTGTACCTACATACAGATATGTTTTGGAATTTTTCCCTCTATTATTGTAGAAAGTTTGAGAGGATGAGAAGAGGAGAAGAGGGTGACATGACCAAACCAAAATGATCACATCCGATGTGGATCACTGAGCCAGCAGGGAGACCCATTGTCAAAACAACACTCAACAAAAACTAAAAAAAAACCTAAAACTTTCAATCCATTTGCAACAGGAAATTCTCCAACGACTATCTTCCTGACACTCTGTGACACGGGGGGTGCACACATGTTCTGTACCTGGCAAAATAATTTCAAAGACACAAATAAGCTCAGACATAAATGGCTGGCTAGAAATATGGTTGCCATGGGAACAGCAGCCAGAAGACTGCTCTGATGTGGGAATTATCAATCACATTGATCAAGTTGAGCTGAACAAGTGAACAAGACTAATTATGGAAAAGCTCTGTCAAGTGTCCTTATCTCTGCACTCACAAATCTACTGCTTTATGTTGAGCTCTATATCTCTTTATCACAAATGAGCTTTATACCACAAATAATGCAGTGAAATTAGTATTTTTAAAACCTTCATATAGATTAACTGAAGCCAAAAACCCCTCAACATTTGCAATATTTCCCTTTGACTCCACTTACCCTAACCACCTATCCATGAATTTACCGTTCACTAAGCTCCACTAAGATAGTCACTGATGCTACGCCTGTCAAGTTTTCATTTCTCGCTCGTCACGTGCAGTTTTACATGATAAAACTGCTCAAATTCATAGAATAGACAGATGCAAGCTTCTCATTTCTATCCGACAAACATCAGTCATGCTGGCTGAAATGTCAACTGTCACTGGCACGTTTAGCAGGAATTTCTTTTTTCTTTGTATACCATGGCCAGTTCTCATTGGCCCTCACTCCAAGGAATTAAGCTTGTTAGCCAGACATGCTCACAATTTCAGCTTATGTTAGAGCAGATAAACACACTGTTTAATTCACTGCCTGCACTTTTTCTCATGTTTGTGGTTTTGTAAAGGCTAAAAAAGACCCGCCCTGCTTACTTGCTAAGCTATGATTGGACAACTTGTTTGAGGGATCGTTGCTATTCTGTCTTTGCACAGTACAAAGGCACAAGAGATTCTTTTTTTTCTATCCTACCATCTCACCTTCTCTCCTTTCCTCTCTTTGCAGATTACAGCAGTATGAGAGATAGATTTCCCCCCAGACACAGGTGAAGAGGGGCTGATGTTAAAAGTGGAGGCATGCCAGCTGGTGTGTAATCACTGCTTTAACCTCCCTCTCGGTCATTAATCATAGTCAACATACTCAGGCAGGGATGTGATCCTCAAGCCTCATTCGCCCCACACAGCCTCACCTATACACAGGGGCTCATGACAAGGAGGTTTGAGACAGGCAGCTAATCAGGAAGTCTACAGTGGAAAAAGTTGCAGACATGGATAAAGAGTATTTATTTGAATAAGTAGTGATTTAAAAAGTCTGTGAGTATTAATTTTAATGTGTTTGATGCACTAAGGTCTATCAGAGGTTTGACTTGCACCCGTCATTTAAAATCTGTGGTGAATACAACATTAATCCATGATTTTGCTTTTTGAAAATCTGTAACCAAGAAAGACATCAATTCCTAAAACATCTGGGGTATATGTGCTTAGGTTTAGACAACACAAGCACTGGTTCAAGGTTAAGGAAAAAGAGTTATATGTTTACACGGACATGTTCATGTGTTTCCTTGTTATGTTGATAAAAACCTAATCCGGGCAATATTATGATTCTATCAAAACAGATTTACCGTTGTAAATGTAATTTCCAAGGGATCAGGTGGATTGTCAAACTTATTATAAACCTCATCATGCCAACCCTGAAGATCAATATCCTTAGGCTCAAGGATATGGATCTCCAGGCTTGGCATGATGAGGTTTATAATAACCATCAGTAGAATATCTACAGGTTCTGGAAGTCTGATTTTGTTTTTGAAAAATATCTTACAAACACATCGAAATTTAGGTCCAGTTGCCATTATCTGCCCATTTCAAAGAAGAGATATTTACCTATGTTCCATGATCGTGCACTTCATGTTTGACAGGAGATCAGCGTGACGAGCATTTATAAGCTTAGACAGTGAATAACTGTGTTAAAATAATGATGACTAATTCAAAGTAGCTACTGAATATTTATCAAGAAATTATTAATAGAGAAATGTCACAGAAAGCACAGTGCAAATATCAGCCACAAACAGCCAAAGCAGTCAAATATGATCACATAGCACAGAGTTTAGTTTATATAACTGAAGAGATGCATGGCTGGCGTTTCTGGACTTGTGTACATTTAGGATTTTCAGCTGTGGATTATCAGCTGGTATTTGGAGGCTCACACAGGCAGCATCTGGAATATTAACGAGTTTGTTCTTCTTTGTGGCCGAGAGTGTTGTAAGATCCAGAGAGAAGAAAGAAAGTAAATTTTGTGAAACAATGTTTCTCCAGATGAGGATTTACATAATGACGTCCAAAATATTCTACACTGCATTTATAACAACTTTCCATCATTGCGCTTTCCATCTCCACAAGCCCCATTTCCTCCTCAGTCATATCTGATTTACGTCATATTTCTCTGCAGTATTGAAACCAGAAACTTATTAGCTACTTTAAATCTGGAGAATATGGGTTCAAGAACCTGCGACCCCACAAAAGCTTGGGATTGATGCTGCTCCATAAAATTCAGTTTGGCTCCCAAGTCATCATTTATGATTTATGTTCATTAGGCACGGCACTGCTGTTGTGCAATTCATTTCTCCTCAATAAACAGTGAGTGTGAGACAAGCTGCAGCTTCATAAAATACCACAAGCGTCTCCTTGAGTAGCGGCTGTGAGAAACGCATCAGCTGTTGCCCTCGCCACCTCCCACTCCCTCCAACCGTTGTAAACTATGAAGTGCATTAGTGAGATAACACCTCTATTACTTTTAACAATATTGCTGTTCCTCAGTGGCAACCCGCTGTTTGTTGTTAGTCACACTTATCAACTCAAGGGAAGCACAACTTCAAAAGGTGCTCAGATCTGAGCCTAGCAGTCAGCCATTAGAGAGGAAACAACATATTAGCCTTGCTGTGTTTGACAGCTCCTTCTTCCAACTTAGAATGACAGTGTGAAATTAGACTAAACTGATTTGGAGCAGACCTAGAAAGTTCAACCGCAGGACAGCAGCGTAGGTTCTTTATTTATTTCTTGCACCTTGGTTTACTTAAAGTGTTTGTTATGGCAGTTCCAGCTCTAACTACAGGTACAGTCGTGTAGCTGAAAACAAATCATGAATGGGCCCTGCAATCAAATCCTGTAAAAAATTTGTTTTCATATTTTTTCTGCCCCTGATATTCTTTTATTTATATAGCCTCAAAAACACCTTATCTGACAAGCTAATGTTTGGGGCATTAATATTCTGACAAGTATTGTATGTGTAGGATGGAAGACAAACATGCGTTCAATATGCCAAAAGATTTGGAAAAAAGAGAGCAAAATCCTTACATTACTTCCTACATTACTACAAATTCAAATGATTTTTTCTGCAAATACAATCTTTTATTATTTATTTTATGCCAATATTTAGATCTGCGACTAATGGTGTGTATAAATATATATGGAAATTGCTAGATGTATGGTTATTAAGGGTACAAAGTGCCAATGTCCATTTGTTTTCCCTTCATACAAAAATAGACGGAGAGAAATTTATCATCTATTTCTGCATTACATTGTTTTTGCCTCAGAATCTACATCATTATTGAATTCCTGTGTCATATGAAAAAAAGGATAAACATGAACAGTACCTATTAAGGTCCTGGACATTGATAATAAGTGAAGTATTTTGATGAAACACCTGACATAAGGAGGAATAAGTGGTATCTTTAATGGCCCGCTCAAGCTCCAGTGGGAGCATCTAAGTGTGTTTCCACATAAAAGGTCGGATGTGTTTAAACATGTCATTTTAAAGTGTGCATGTTAGAGAGCTACATATGAAAACTGTACTGATGTGCATGTGATCAAGAAAACACCAAGCGTGTGCCCAAGTCATTCCTGTTGTTTTATAGTTAAAGGATAATAGTTCACACATGTAATTTGTAGTCCATAATTTGCTACATTGCACATCATTTTCAATAAAGTTATTTTAATCTTTAAAGATCTTATTCTTTTTTTTAAAATATGGAATATAAAATGTAATCACTCCATTGAATTTAACATCTATCACAGTTAATGTCTTTTTGTATAATGAGGCCCTGACAGTAAAGAATATATCTCACATTAATGACCTATGGTAAAACGAGCCAACAGAAAACATGTATTACTCCAGTCAATATTACAGAGGCTGGGACACACATAAGTAGAGATAATAAGTGAAGACCTTGCTTCTTCATTATGGACTTTTTTTTCTGGAGGTAAAACATCTGAGCCTTTAACTATGTGTATTTATCTATGGAGGGAACATGGAAGGACATGAGCACTTTGCACATTAAATGACCAAACATTAAGCTATTTCCACAAAAGAAGTCTATTTCATACATTTTTTTCTTTTTTTTTTGCCTCAGTATCTCGATGGTTCCTGTGGTAGTGTCTAAATGTGTTTCCACATAAAAGGTTGGATTTGTTTTACACACAATTTTACTAATTTTAAATAAATTAAATTTCCATTAACTTCACATGCAAGTTCTAGTACATAATTTGCTACACTGCACATAATTTTCAATAAAGTTACTTCAAATTGTATTAAGTATCTTCATAAAAATTCCAAATAACAAAATGTACATCATGTACTGTACATCTTCAGCTTCCCTGATCCGTACCTGTGCTCTCTGTATCACTATGTCCAGCTGTGATGGACTAGTTTACTTCCACTATCCACAAACATCAAAATACTGTATGGCTGTGGAGGGTGAGTTTGGTGAGATAAGTTTGTTTGGCCCCTGGGGAGACTAGGAGGAGCACCCTACAGGCCATTCAGCTATCAGAGCAGTGGAGGGCACTTCGGACATCGAAAAACTCATTTGTACCGTGTCCACAAACACGGGCAGAGGCTGTGCCTGTTTTTACCAGGTTAACAGGACAATTAGTCAGGGCAGGAGAGGGGCGAAACAGGTAAAGCCAAGAGGTAGTATTTAGTCCTCTGTCATGCAGAGTAGAAAAGGTAAAGTGTTTGACTAAGTGGGCTTTGATCCTTCAGCAAAAACAGGAATTATCCTACATGTACTCACAGGTGCTTATTGTCCGTACTGTAAGAAGCTACAGCCTAATATAACTTTTGCCTTGTGCGGTTTATTGTCATCTAAAATCTATTTAATACACTGTGACATGTTCCTTCTCCATAATGAAAACAGCCAGTGTAAACATTCAGAAATAAATGTATTACCAATTCTGCTTTGATGTTCTGAGAGGAATAAATTCTTTGTGCTGAGGTAAGCTAAAAGATGGAATGAAAAAAAACAAGCATATTTCCCCAGATGTCGACCTTTTGCTTTAAACAATTAGCGGATGAATAGAAAAGTAGAAAATTCACACATTTGATCAGGCATTAATTGTTTACATTTTATGTTTTACACACTACACGATTCATTTATCCGTCATGATAATCAAAAATGCCCTCTGTCCATGTTCATTCAGCATTTGGCTGGATTTTCTTAGACCACAAAAAATGAAATTTATGCATTTGCAGGGGAGTTTAGTTTGCTGTTAAATCATTTTATATGCCTTTGAGTACACCAGTTCAAATGGGAATATCTCAAAATGTGTTAAGGACTTTAACTCTACCCACTGTGGTGCTGCTAAAATGTGAAAACTGTACATTAAATCTTCAATTATAAAGGCACTCTTAAGAATTTCTATGGCCCAGGCAGGGCAAAGCCTCTGCAGAAATAGGCTCTTTTGCACCTGAACCCTCTGAATCAGTTGCCAGGGGGGGCTTTTGTGAAGTGACAGTGGAGTGGATGGCCTGGGTCATGTGCTATTATTGTATTTTTGTGTGAAATTGCTACATCAATGAGGGCAGGTAGGTTGGGAGTGGAGAGGCTTTCTAAATGTGTTCCAGCATTTCTGACATTCGGGAGTTTTTTTTGTTTGTTTTTTTGTTTTTCTTGCTTCTTCTGACATCGCGTATGGTGATGAAAAACAGATGGTGCTAGTTTGATTATGCAGCAGGAGAGCTGGAGGACAGAAATATTAAACAGTCTGTCAGTAACACAGTGTACAATCAAAACAAACACTAATTTCTACCATGAAACTCAACATTCGTCTGTCCAAGTCGGGAGAAAATATGTACTGTCTGTGTTCAAACCACCTGAATTACCAAAGAAGAAAAGGACCTTTGTAATTATAAATGTGCACTGTACAGACCTCTCTACACTACCTTCAGTTCAATTCAGTTCAGGACAGACCACTGGACCAACTGTACAGCTGACTACTAGCAAAGTTTAACAGCAACATGCATCATTTTAAATAGCTTTGAAGCTGAGTTGAACTCAACGTCACAATGTCCCAAACTGACACACAGACAAGTTTGAAATGACCAAAATCACGTTCTGTTTTAGAAAAGTGATGAACAGTAGTGCACTGAAAAAAAACGTAAATGTAAAGTACCTGTCTGCTCTCTGAGATCACCACCGTTTGTTCAGTTTGCACAAAAGGTGTTTATTACGTGAATAGACCCTGATTTCTTCACCATTACCTTTAATGAAGGCTTTTTCTTTCTGATTTTTTTCTACTTTTAGTCTCCTTGTGTAAGGTCTGTGACCATTCACCAGATGTATCATGAAGAAAGGAGCATCCATTGTTCCCTTGGTGAGTTACAAGACAGTTACATTTCCTGAGATCTCACGTTTTCTTTTTAAATCTCCTTGAGGACGTCCTTATCCTCAGACCACTTCCTGATTGATCCAATTTTCTGATTAACAGCACTCGCCAAAAATCATTCAAGGACTCACACACACTTGCTACAGTGCGTAGATGACTTAATAGGACACACTTCCACCAGAAAGGCTCTATTCAAGTTTTGAATAGTTTTGTTGCCGGTAGATTCTGTGGTCTCACAGGTAAAGAACTCCTCAGCAGATCAAGAGTGCTACAGACCAGGACTGCTAACTGTTCAAGTCCTTTGGCAATGTCTATTATCCTGGTTTCGTCAGGTCGAAATCTTGTTCTCAAGATCAAAACAATCTTTGAAGTGTGAGATGGTCTTTTGATGTTACTAAAAAATTGGGATGATGGTCAGGTCTTTAAACCAGTGGTTAAAATAAAAAAAATAAAAAAACACAAGTTTTTTGTTTTTTTTTTCCAATCGTCTGGGACAAAGCGTGTCTCTCTTTGTAGCTTCACGTTTCATGGAAACATGTCAAGAAGCTGTCATTCCTCATAAAAAAATAAAACTGATCTTAATAAAAGGGACAGCTGAAGGTTGCTGCTTGAGAATTTTTCTCAGCAAATCGCTAAAAAAGCCAAAGAATAAATTACTTTCCATCAGGAAATGCAAAGATGCAACATCTTTGTCACTACAACTAAAATCACAGTCATCCAAGCATTGAATATAACAAATATTAGTCTTGAACTGTTCCAAATTTAACTTTGATGAACACTGCTGCATGTCTCGGTCTCTCTTTCATGTCCTCAACTTGTGAAGAAATAACTGTATTATTTGTATTTTGAGGCATTGTGCTGGTTTAAAAAGAAAAAAAAAACCTTTCCTGAGCCAGAGCGATACTGATGAGAGCACCATGATATAAAATCGATAATTTAATCAGCGACTCTTCATGGATGCTCCAGGTAGAAAATACACTTCATAATAATTTTGTTGCACAAGGAAACTTTGATTTTGACTTTAAATTGGGACTGCATTTATTTTGGTGATATCTTGTCTCTGCAGCACATATGAGTCCTGAAAGGTTATAGATATCAGCACCACTCAGCACCTGGCACTGTATTTACATGCTGCAACCTCATTTGACCTTTCCAAATAAATCCACTATCTACTGAAACGTGCTATAAATCCAGGATTTTACAAAACACACTGCCAGATTTTTATTACATTTCTCAATTACAGAGCAGGGTGAGGGCAGCATGCAAGAAGACAAGACAGTAATAATCAAACACACTCAACTTCCTGCTCCCTTTCAACTTATCTGTCCTCTTTTCTACTGTCTCTACTGAATCAGGATTCAGAGCTGCAAAGGTCGTAATGCACATATATTTGTTTGGTCAAAAAGAAGGCTAAAAATATTAAAATCTTACACGAAGAGTCTGGTTTGAGAAACTTTCATGACATTCAAGAAGTTCATAACAGCTGAATGGCATATTTAAATACAAACAGAGAGAGAACTGTTATTCATTCACTTGATGGGTAAGTTACATACAACATATAATGCTAAAAGACTGGAGGCTAAAGCTAATGATCCATGTAAAAAACAAGGAAAGGAGCAAACATAAAAATAAGGAAATCTTGTGATATATAAATATGATATAGAAAATGTAATATTACACCAGTATTTACTTGTGAATACTTTTTTTGTATTTTCAAACTGTGCATTTTCACTTTTAAAAAAATTTTTTAGGGCTGCTGGATTGTCAAGTTTGATAACACTCCGATATCATCTCCAGCATCCAGGACGGGGAAAACTACACAGTGGATGTGTTTGCATGTTTCTGACTTTTTCTCACCCTCTTCTCAGGACTTTTTGCTAGTTAAGGATTTGCTTCATGCAATCTACCCTTGGCTGGCTAATCAAAAGATACGCACAGTGACTGTCTGAATAGAGGACACAGCAGCTGGCAAGGAGAAAAATTCATGCAGCTCGAGCCAAGATCTCAAGGTAGTTACTTCCTTTAAAAGCACATAATTCATATACTTAGCAGCTGGACATTCACAGAGGCCACAAAGCCACAAATGTGCATCTGAATAAAACATGCATCATAAAAATCAGATAACAGGGACTTTTCTAAACCTCATGAGCAGAATATAAAAGTTATACATCACTGATAAACAAAATTAATTGCCCCCTCTCTTTCCTGGATTTAATTGCCTTTGGGTGTTTCATTCCACAGCTTAGCTCAGTGTTTGTTTTTAAAATATTTATTCATATAGCACATTATTATTCTTTACGCTCCCTCCCCACCTCTTTCTCTTATTTTGCTCTCAAGCTCTCTTGATTTTCCTTGCTAGCAGAATCCAGAGGTCCAAGGTGAGCAGCAGTAGAAATTATCTGTCATGAATAAACCATTTCATGCCCTCTCTCAACACCACTATTAAGCAATTTACTGTTTGAATCAGCGCAGCTAACATGTCCTTGCACAGCACCATGGGAAATGTGTTATATTACCATGAGAAATGTGTTTTAAAGAGTCACCCAATGTTCAAGTTGAAACACACACTCGCTCCTCTGGGTTAGGAGTCATATGATATCAACACAATTATGTTAAAAATCAGAAACTTTAAATGGCATCAACAGTAGTAAAAAAAAAAAAATGTTAATTAATGCTGATATTTATTTTTCTGCACGTATTTGAGGCCACAGAGCTCGTCTTCATTCCTCTCCTGTTCTGCAACCACCCATGTCAAGTTAGAAGATGCCCATCTTTTATTAAAGATTTCTCTGGCACTACTGTCTTCTCCCCATACCAAATGAATCCACAATCACTCTTTGCATTCTTGCCGTGTTTCAGCAATAGGACAATTTACATCATGACCTGGGCATATTTTTTGTCTAATTGGGTTGTGGACATTATTTCTGTCAGGAGGCTTTGGTAGAAAACGACTGATTTGTGTTAAAAAAATATATAACAAGATGCGATTGTTAAACTCCAGGCATAATTGCTAAAATAAATAAATTCTGGGTGTGCTTTTATAATTCCCAATTTAGGGATCAAGTAGAGTTTCGGCAGGCTTTAGAATATCAAATGAAAAGCTTTTTAGCACCTTTTACATGATATTAGAAATGCGTGCTTTTAATTTTTCAAACTTAGTCCATGCAAAATGAGTGGGGTAACTGATGCCTCCCTGAAAAAATACTGCTTCAATCAATAAACTACCTACTGAACAGTGGTGCAAATAAAACTTCAAGCTGATCAAGGCAAGGATTTCCTTTAAAATTTAAACAGTGTCAGTCTGTGACTGGCATTTTTTTGTGCCATCCTTTGGCTTCAAACGCTACAATGCCACTAAACAACCAAAGCAGAAATAACAAAAACCAGCAGTAAGGAAGCCAAATACTGTTATCCATCTCTATATACTCCTCAGGCTTCTCTTTCACAGAGACTGAGCATTTGCATTTTTTTTCCAGCAGAGCTCAGCTTACACTTTGGTTTCAGGCGGCAAACCTTTCCTATTGGCTGAAAAAGATTTGATCTGTATGCTCCAGGAGAGAAGGTCAAAGTCCTTCAGGAATCAGAGGGAGACCACAGGGCCAGTCATAAAGTCTATACTGTACATTTGAGGATGTACAGCTCACGAACAAAAGCCCATAAGCATGCACATGAGGCACATGTCTGCAATTAAATAAATTAACTATTAGTGACAGCACAGTCCAGCTCATTGAGTTTATCACACAAGACATCTTCCTGTACAGGCCTTTACACCAACATGTCAGCTGAAGTCTGCTTACAGCTGTATCCTTCTCCACCTCCACCAGTTGTGTTCTGTTTGAATGTACCCTGGAGGGCACGTTAATTCCCACAGACGGATTATTATAATGCTCCCTGCGTGTTAGTTAACATGTTGCTAAGGATTTTGTGCTGTTACAGTGAATTCCCACAGCAGGGAGCATCCCCAAGAGCTGAATCATACCAACAGACCAAACTGTAACTATGCTGGCTCTGAGATGTGATAGTTTCTGATAGAACTAAAGCTGGGGGAGTGCCAGAAACACTGAGCACGGCTTGTTCGCAACGACCAAGTGTCTATTTGTGTTTCTGTCTGTGAATACTTTCTGTCCAAACAACAAAAAAATGAAGAGCGGAAAGAGCATGCAGCCTAAGCTTGTGGTTCCTTCACTTTCTGCTCTTAAAACGAAGCAATATCAAGTTGTCAGACACTGCATACGTCCATGAGCTGTGAGCAGTTTCATCTTGTGAGAGTGACTCTCTTCTCAGATTCATTTGAATAATCTTTGGAGGCTTAAAGAGGAAAAACTGTCAAGTATTTCACAAGAGGAGAAAAAGCACAAAATACAGTATTTTAATGTAATATGTAATTTGATGTAGCTGAAATGTGTTTTTCTTAAAGCTCATTTGAAATTAAAGGGGCTCTCCACCGATTTTACACATGAGGCTCAGTTTACTTGTCATGGGGAGGACTACCCAGCCTGGGAAAACAGAAGGCACTGAGGCTCTGACGTCTGAGAAAACAACCCTGATGCTGTCACAGTGAAGTCATAATCTTAGGCTTGGAGACTACAGATTTGTTACAGAAAGCCTGTGTTAACAGCTGGAGGTGTGGCTGTTTACCAGGCAGGAGAGTTTAATGAAAGTAGCTATCTAGTTGCATTATGGGAGGCATAGGATCCAGTGCTTTTAAGAGATTGAGCATTACTAAAGACTAAAAAGCCTTTGCTACTCAGATTTTGACCGTTCTTTTTAAACACATCTCTCACAACTCCAACAACTTTATGGAAGTTAAATACTTAATTGCTAGAATGCTACATTAAAAACGGCAGATGCTGAGACAAAATGGCATATTTTCAAAATTCACGTGAAAATCAGGAATGTTTGAACACCTCAGCCTGTAGTTTTCCCTGCTTTTCAGCCACTAATGTCAACGTGGAATGACGCTCCCTGCAGGATTACTCAAAGATCATCATAAACAGAAGTATAACAACTTGGCCTGAATGGTCAAACGTAATTCTGACTTAATTCATTTTTGGATCTCTTGAAATCACAGTTCAGGCTTTTTAAACTGTATTTACACTATTTGCATCCAGCAAAAACTTGCACAGCAGCGATGCATTTGCCTGCTCTCACACCGAGGACATTCAAATCAGGCTCTTAGTCACCGCACCTTTGAACCATGAAGTGGAATATACACTCTTTAGAAAAGTCAATTAAAGTAAAAGAACCTTGCTTAAATAGAACAAAATAACCAGCCATCACATGTGACATTTGCATCATGTGTTTACCTCACTATCTCTCTCACACACACATGCACACATACGGTATAATCACAGTACTTAAACACCCTGCACACTTCATCGCTATCTATGTCTCAGAGTGATTAATTGTTGCTCATAGTACTTCACACTCACCTGCATTGAGCTGTTTGATTGATGGGCCTGTATGCTTGACAGATGGACAGATGTGGCATGGCAGAGCACCCAGGCAGGGAGCGACACCTCAGCCCTGCCTCGTTCTACTTAGTGAAGACAGAGGGAGGAAATTATGAGAGAGAGAGAAAGGAGAGTGAATTTGCCATTTTCAAAGTGCAAATGGCTCATATTTTGTTTTTTTCCAGCCGCACTCTAAGGCAGAAACTGAGGTCAAAACTGGTAGAGATAGGAGTACACACCAGCTACATAACAGGAGTAAAGCTATGTGTGCAATCTAGATAAACTAACTATGATACTGAGGGAAGATAATTGCAGATGAAGAACAGGTGTGAGACAGGTCAGCTGACAGGTTGAGGCCCACTAGTGGACAGGAGAGGATGACTGGTCCTCCCAGTTCCATACATCATTTACATAATCATAACCTAAGCAGGTTTTCAGGGTGTTGTGTGCAGATGGTGGTCTCATTAATCAGCAGTGTTATTCCAAAGCACATACCGGACAAACTTCAACACAAAACACAACTATGAATATCTTGTCAGTCGGTTTATGCCTTTTGCATTTTCAATATTACGCTGTAGCTGGTTGTAAAATATTGTTGCAGTAGTGCATATCTACTCAAATATATACAAATAAACAAACAAATGCAATTCAGTGAGAAAAGCTATTTTATTTTTTTGTTCCAAAATGAATTCTTTTGGAACAGGAGAGCTCACTTTTTGTGCTAAATCTCTGATTTAAAAAGTCAATATCAACTGCAAAGTAAATCCCACCTCAATGGTGACATTAAAAATGCAATCCACACCACTTCTCTGAATAGCTTCCTCAGTTAAGAAAGCATCGAACTCGGCCTTAACAAAAGCAAGACACTGTGTTTTACAATTTACACCTGCTCCACATTTTCACATTAGCAGCCTTACAAAAGTGGAATATTGTGAAAATGCCCACAGAGAACTTACTGACAGACATGAACATGACAAAATTAGCACCCGTGTTTTTACCTCGTTCATCATGCCATCTACTTTTAACACAAGTCTTATTTGGTTGTATGTGACACCTTCTTTCTGCTTTTCATCCGTACCACTAAAGCTCACTGAGCTGCATGTGAGGGACAAAGAAGAAGAAGCAGAGGGAGACTCTCTATTCTGGGCTGCTGTTGCTGAAGTGAAAGTGGTGGTTTCTGTAGGAGTGGCAGACAGAGCCATAAATCATATGTCTACTAATGGCAGTTCCAAATGAGCCCTCTCATCAGACAAGACAAGTGCCTTGCTTTGTGTGCTACTTCAGTCTCCACTATAACATCTGTGCACTCTCAAGCTTCTGTGCATGTGATGTGTGTCACCCCTGTATTCATTAGGAATTGTCTACTGAGCCCTAACAGTTCAATTTAGTGTAATTTAGAGCACATCTGAAAAGGACTGTGACAAACAATCAAGAGCAGAGTATTCTTCCTCTGAGATGTTGGGTGTTACTTATTCCTTCTGCCAAAAATGTCACATTTTCAACTGAAATACAGAAACTTTCCTCTGCATTGTCACGACAATGCAATGCACTTTGATAGAGAACTTGTCATACAGTGCTACACGTAATTTCAGAAAAGATCATCAGAAGGTATGTGTTTCTACATGTTGAAGACATAAAACATTACAATTTCTATTTTTTACTACAGGACTATAAAAAAACACACACAGTTAAATTTAAAGTGACCAGTAAGTGCAGGGGTGAGGGCTTTCAAGTCCACTTGTGCCAAGATGAGGATAATCCAGCGGGTGATACGACATCCCACTTTGAGACCATAAATTAAAAGTCATAGTATGCAGTCTGAAAGACCATGACACAATTTGATGTCTAACCCCAAAAGGGGTCAGTGTTTCTTTTTGAGTGCCAAAACCATTGAATGTTGGGCTTTTGTTCCATTTGGCAAGCCTATAATGGAGTTTGAGAAGGGTATGCTGGTGCTGTACAGAGATAGGGACTGAATGGAGGAGAATGTAATTACTATACCTGTCTATGCAACAATGGTTAACCACCTTTGTCGCCCCTCACTCCACTTGAAGAAGCTAGACAGCAAATGCTGTTGGATTGGGAGAGCACAAAAGCCGCCCTTGCTGCGAATCCCAAATCAGTGTCTCGCACTCGTACTCAGACAAGAGAAAAGGGATATGACAGTCGTCTTTAAAAAAACAGATGTGTGCATCTGGATGTGGGTGTTTGCTTTCCTATCAGCACTGGCAATATGTCTTTTTTTTACTTATCTAACTACTTTGTTGCTTTAAAGAAATCACATTTTTAAGATGATACATAACCATGACAGGAAGCAGAGTTACAGCAGCTATAAACACTGCAGACATAAACACTGCAGGATAACAAATATAAAAATAACTAGGCGATAAAATTCACAACTACTTAAAGGGAGGGAGACATAAATAAAATGTCCAGTAGAGTTGTGGTCTCACACATGTCGAACCATAACCCCTTACCATCCCATTTTCAACTTTTATTTTCCTATAGTTGGTTTAAAGCTGGAGAAATCACCTTGTGGCGATCTGTCAAATCAGCTTGTTCCAGGTCTTTATTGAAGCTATATTCCAATATTTTGCATATTTAAAATTACAGCCTCTCATTTGTGGAGACCAACACGTGTAATTTTATCACACTGGTCCAGCAAGTTAAGCACTCATTAGTCTCCCAAACAATGGCAGGTTGTATTCTCATATTAGCCTGTCAGTGGCCTTTAAGAGATTAAAGTTCAGGGGGATACAGCCTGGGTCTGGGGCTCTGTCTCATGCTCTGCAGACCCCTCTTTCTGCATATAGGCCATCACTTCCTTTCATACAAAATAAGTCCAGCTCAGTTTTATCTGGTGAGTCCATACAGTCTCCACCTTCTACACTTAAGCTTTTCTTTTGTCTTGCGTCTACTGAGCAAGCAGCAGAGAATAAGGCGCTTCTCTCAAGGCTATAGCTACTCACTGCTATATATTATTCTCATAATACAGTGTGAAAAATGCCTGTATTCTTCATTCAAATATAAAGTTGCATGATTTACAACCCTAACCTCCCTCTGTTACACTGTAGGTTTCATAAGAAGGACAAGCTGCTCATCAGGTCACAGCCTCCCACGTTCTCCGAACAGCTTGTCTGAGATGCTGTCATTAGTCCTGTGGGTTATCATGTGGCACAAGCATCCCAATTATAGCAAATACAGTGTCAATGCACCATGATGTCACTCTATGATCAGCTAAAATGATGAGGAGGAGGAGTAGAAGGAAGAGAAAAATATGATGATGATGATGATGATGATGATTAAGCATGGTGATGATAATGAATGATGTAATATCATGAATAAATTCACACAAAATTCCATAAGATCTTCTTCTGGGTGTGACTCCCCTCTTTTAATGTTATGTTTTTCTGCAACACACTGTGATCAAACCTTACATTGGTTTAAAAGTGCTCCATAAACAGACTGGTCTAAAACCAAAGCACTGGAAGTTGCATGAAGTAAAAAAGAAAAAAAATGAAACAGTGGTCCTTCAAAGCTCGTTGCTGCTTCAGTCAGTGCTTGAAAAGGAGAGCAGGAGCAGATGCTGTGGCTTGGCAGGTAAAAACCAATTGTCTTGTAAACAACAGAGCTTTGGGCTTCAAAGTCCAGGCACCTTGGTGTTTTACAAGATTGTCAGCAATCACAGATTGCTGGAAGGGTACCTAGACAGGCACTGGGGGGGGTTCATTCCTTATGGTCAAATTATATCTATTTTACATTTTATGTCTTCAGCTTAAACTATTAATGTATTCGGAGGGGACTTAAGTATAATAAAGAGATATAGTGGCTGTTATGGATCAAATATGTGACATTTCAATAAGCTCTTATCATTGAGCCCCACTCTGACTACAGCTCTTCTCCATAAAATCTATTTTATTGCTGCTTTGACTCATTACAAGATTGATTTCTTAATGCACCAGGTGAATGTGTTCCCACACAGGGCAGATAATGATACAGCACTCTTTTCCCCTGTAATTTATTTAAATACAGTTTTGACAAACCTGATCTTAAATAAAAGAATTTAATTTAACTATTCTCTACTGCTACTATTCAAAGTTAGCAACTAGCTCGTCAGCGGGTTGTATCCAATCATTTCTGTAACTTTTGCATAAGACATGGTCTCATCCAATTCAAAGTCGTACATTGATTGCACCATTCAAGTGAGAAATTGGCCAAAATATACTCTGGCACCAACCCTGAAAGCCCGAGGTGTCAACACAGCCCAGTTACACCAGGTCACGTGTTCTGGTCGTGTGATTCTGGGTGTTATTTTCGAAGAAATCTCCTACATGTGTACAGTAGATCCTAGCCCCATAACTGCTGTCTTTGTAGCGTCTCCATCAGAAGAACAACTTACTGCTCTCCAACTCTGCTGGCCCGGAGGATAATTGTTCTGTAATGGAGGTCAGTGGAAACTACCTCAATTAAACTCTGGGTCAAGGAACTGCTCTCTATGATTCCACTGTCGAAGCTGAGATATAATCAGAATAACTCTCCAGATAGACATATTAAAACCTGGGTCCCTCTTTATAGAATTTGTTGAATGCACAACCTGCACTCGATATCATTTTCTCTTACACAAACATTGCCAGTTGGATCCACACTACACAGTGTGTATTTATACTGTAAAATGAAAATCTATACATAAACTGTCAAAAACAAGAATGTAGCTGTTCAGAACAATTATAAATACTTTTGATTTCCAATGTGGTCAGACAGCACGCCGTTCAGAACACTTCTTTTCCAGAATAGCCTTATACTACAGTGTTCTTCCCTTTTTAATACTGTATGTATAATTCAATCTGTGTATTTAAAAATGATAACTGTTCTCTGTAGACTGCTGCGTATTTACTTGTTCACTAGCTACAGAATAAAGATTTCAAGAAAATAAAGAAATACTAAGAACACAATATGCAAGAGGAGGAACTTCTTCTGTCTGTGTGAAGGCTGGTCAGAGATCAAGACTGGGGACACATTACCACCCACAGAGTGGATGTTATCACAGACACATGTCTGTGATAGCATCCACACATGTCTAAAGAGTCATGTTCAAGTCATAAAATAGAGTAGAAGTGCTGCTTACCACTATCTTTGCCAGTTTCTCAGAAAGCCAGAAAGTCCAAATTCAGGATTCAGAGTGGAGTCTGGGTGAAGGGGCAGGAGGAGTAACGAGCAAACACCGCCACAGTTGAGCTTGGTTGAGGGTGATTCACCTGACAATGAAACTAATAATAATACATGTAACCCACTGTTACCCTTTTCAAGATTTAATATCTCTTCAACAGAAAATCGAATCTTCAAATTTGACTTGGGACTTTTAACAAGTACTGATGTACTGTATATGCATTTTCCAGTTTTTGATAACCTGCACAGATATATTTCAGTGGTTACCAACAAAGTATTGATGGCTGTTACTCAGCTCTAAGAATAAGGGAAATTAAATATTCAGACCCAAACTTCTCATGCAAACAAACTGCTAACTTTATATATGATAAGGAAGCAGTGGAGTTTCAAGCACCAGCTAGCAGCCATCTTTATTTATATGTAGTGATCCTTGCAGCTGGGGATTCAATGTCTTGCTCAAGGACACTTCAGCAGGGTGGACACTTTCCAAAACAGGGACTTGAGTCTGATTCTCTGTTTTCAGAGACAAGAGCCTGTTTACCCACTGGAGCAGACTGCCGCTCCACAGTGTTTTGCCATTCTTGCAACTTGAAAAGTGTCAAGCAAGAACAGATTCCTTTTCATACTCTGGCCTTCCTCACTTTTAGGTGACAGCTGCTGAGTTGGCACATGTGCATTAAGCACAATCTTAGCTACGACAGCAGCGCTGACGGTGCACAGACACAGGACAGTCTGTGGATCTTTGTGACTCTGTGATTGGCAAAAAGATATCATGTGGAAGGACCAAAGCAAAAGCAATTTTCAGGAGCTGAGGGGAATATATTGAGGTCAAGTGAACTTCATTTTTTTCCCCACATTCACTTTACATGAAGTCTGGTCTCTAACACATTCATTATGTCTGAACAGCGGCCCCATAACAGCTCATGGCACAGTCCTGAATACTGATTTCCTGAACTCTCATGATGTATTCATGCAATAGTTATGTTACATTTGACAGCGGTGGGGTGGTCTCAGTAGGGGATGAAGCCCTCATTCCTTTTTTTTTTTAACTAAAATTGTGAAAAAAAAGGCCTTGAAGATATATCTCTATTGACTTGAACATTGTGCTGCCCTGCCCTGCTGTGCTATGACTTGTGAGTTAAAGTGGCAAAATCAGCAATGTCTCATGTAATTGTGATAAAATAGACAATCTGAGGAGTTGAGAATCAAAACAAGTATGTTCAAAATGCCCCATCAATAGAAAGTGTGATCAAGTCACAGAAGAAAACAACCCTCTGGCTTTCAGAAAGAAATCAAAAAACCAATAATTGCTCATATGCTGAGCCATGGGAGCTAATTTTCATAAGTGTTCAGCTATCCTTGAGGAGCCCTGAAGAGCCCTCACACCACACCCAAACACACTCACAGACAGGCAGAAAGAGAGCAAAAGGTAAACTGTGCTTGGTTGCATGATTTTACAGGCCAGGCCTTAATGTCTGTCTGCAATTCTGCAAAAGGCACCTCACTCTCTGAGTTTATTGACCGGGTCCTTTCTGCCTCAGCTGCAATGACCATCAGATCAGCCATCCTTTGCTTCACAGTTTATGAACTTCAAAGCCACGCGGCCAGAAGTGAGCAGATGATGGACTGCAGGGATGTTAAAGAGAGATAGCAAAAGAGCCAAGGCTCTGCTCCTAGCTGTTTAATTTCAAATGAGGGGGATGACAAGGCATCCTGCGAGTAGAGAGCATGGGTGGGCTGATAGGTAGTAAATAAATCAGAGCAACAGTATACAAATGCACAAAGCCCTGTGTTGCTTTGTAAGTAGTAAGTAGATGTTTCAGATCAATACAAACATTTACAGGAAGGCCAATAAAAGGGAGAGCTTGCTTGTGTTTTTAGACTTTGTAGGATATTTATATGTAAGGAGTTAAAGCAAGATGAGTGATAATTTCCAGACCACTTGAAATTATCACTCATCTTGCTTTCAGTTCTTTTTGACTGGAAAATGAGATGACATTACCAATTTTTGGAGATGTTTCTGGGCTAGAAATCTGCCTTTACACAGAGTTTTACCTAATAAAATTCTTACCTGATAAACGAAACAGTTAGACATTTGACTAACGATTTAGTTTCCATAATTCCTTAATTTATTATTTTCAAAGATGAAATTCTGTGTCAGTGTTCAAGCAAACCTCTCCATTTTCTTACAGTTAGACAAAAGTGCTTTCATAAAACATGGCATGATGCACAGGAGATACTGAAAATCCCATCACCTCCAAACCTCTTTGATAATAAAACTGGCAACTCAGGGGACAAAGAAAGGAGGAAGGTTTTATAAATAAAGCTAACACACACTTCCAGCATTCAGAGTTTGGCACATGGACACCACAGATCTGAATGTGTAGTTTTTCTCCTTTATTTTAGTCTGAATAAATTTACTTTGTCAGAACATCTTGATTGCAAATTTAAGCCAGACAATTGAAAGTGGGGCCTGTTGCACGCATCTGTATGACGCCTGTAACAGTTTGTGTCTGCCTGATGAATTTAATGAGGTTAGTCTTTGTGGAGAAAGATGACCTTCTAAAATGACACTGCCAGATAAAAAGAGTTTGTCTCTGCTCAAACAAAACAACAGCAAACGTCGTCCCCGAGGTCCAGCGTCTGATGATAAGTTTGATGTAACTCTCTGGGTCTGACTTAAAGTGATATTTTCCACACATGTACTGTATGCATGCCCCCCCCACACACACACACACACACAGACAAAAAAGAAAAAAGAAAAGAGAGGAGTTTCTATTGTCAGCAATTCGCTCCCTGCACTGCAAAAGCAAAAAATTTACATCACACATGAAATGAAGTGATGCAAAGGAGCAAAAGGTCGTCTCATATCCCTCTTTACAATGCTTGTGTTCGCAGCACTTCACAGTCAACATTATAATCTAATCTGTACAGCCACTACTGCACTTTGGTACATTGACTGACTGCATGCACCATTATGTTTACCATTGGAGAACAGAGTTTAAAAGGGCTAACAGGTTTTGACTCTGAGGTACATTATTTTATGGGGTTACAGGTTACGTAAAAAAAAAAAAAAAAAATCATTCATGGTTAGAACTATCCACTGTGTACTACTTCCCATCCCATACTGGATGCTGCTGTAACTTATCACAGTGTAGGATAATGTTATACCTATGTTGGATTAGGGAGAGTTTACACTCCAGCAACCCCAGTCAAGACTAAACACATTAGTCTTCATCCTAAAAGCCTTTTCTCTCATAAAAGTGAAAACATACTGTTTGAAAATGCAAACAGAAAAGCATAAATCTTATCTTTGTCTTGTTTGTCCAAGTATGAAAGCTGACTCTGTCTGAATTTAATGACACTGATGTGTGATTTATGAACAGTTTTCCTTTTCATACTTGTAACATAACAAACTAGCTCTAAATTCCAACGATTTCCTTTATTTCCATGTGTTCAACATGTATTATCTGCTGATGAAGACCTCTTGCTTGGGAGCCTGTAACGTTAGCCTCAGCCTCAGTCTTTTAGCTCAGTATCACACATGCAGCCATCAAGTAATATCAGACCATTACACGGTTTTCGTTTTTAGAAGCAGTCAGCTTGAAACATCAAAAAGACAGCGTTTTCAACTAACTCACAGAGCTAATGTTAGTTTAATTAGGTAGCTACTTACAGCTGACAAAATCTGCTAGTGACAGTTGTTATTTCAGCCAGCAAAATCGATGGTGGCTGGCTAGAAATGACAATCCTGATTTGAAATAGAAGGACTCGTTGTTTATGAAACTACAACAAATTTTTTTTGACACCGTTATCACTATAAGCTGCATGAGTGCAGCACAAAACCAAGATAAACTTGAAAGGCATAGCAACAGTAACTATAAGGACTCACACTTAGCAAACAGCTGATCAGAAGGTACTTCCAGGATAATATTTAAGATATTAATAAAGAGACAGAGGTTGTTGCCAATATTTGGGGGGTAAAACCCTTTTCAGATGACTTACAGCTCTCTGGCACAGTATGAGGTAAATCTAAACTGATGGAGTTACTGAGCTGGAAAAGAGTGTTAGCAAAGTGGTAGTCTGATTGAAGACCCTTCTACGTTTTTTCATTAGATGATCCCAACAATTCCCAAATGATATACATGAATATTTTTCCTGTCAAAATGTCCTTGTTCCAACCTGCAGAATCTGCTCATGCTCTCAGTTTATATGATTACTGGTCATGTAAATGCATGGAACAATTGACTGTCATATTCCTGGATCTGCAGGGCCTTTGATGGGCTGAGCTTTCTACCCATGCAGCTCCAGGTTCCTACACTTCACAAGAACAACAAAACACAACAACACACCACCCCAGCCTTACCACAGACTTGCCGCTTCTTCTCGGGTGACCATTTCAACCTGGTGTGACCTCTCTCCTCACCCACTCTTTTCTGTAACACAAGCGGTAACTCTCCGAGAACTGTTTTCCTTTTCACAGGTATGAGTCCACCCACACTGTCCATTCACAAATTACTTTTGATTTGCTCATTTCACATCTGGCTCGGCTTTATAACTCACAACCAGATTGTTCAGCCAAAATGGCTTTGTGGATTGTCCACTGGAACAGGTGCCCAAATTTCACAAAGAGGAACGCAGGTGCATATTGATCGAGATAAGCAGAGTCCTCCGGTTGGAGGGACTGTCTCAGTGTAAGCACAGAGGTGACAATTCAAGACATTAAGCCACAGACTCTCCTGTACAGGAAGCTTTTTGTACATTTCTGATCTTTTCATCTGTGTAACTTGATGGACTGTCATTGATTTTAATGAGGTCTGTTACTTACATGGACTTGTGTGGATTCATCTTCCCATGTTGAATTTTGCTGTGTTGTCCTGTTCCATACATTTTCTGGCTTTTCCGCAGGGATTATCCAACCAGGTGGCTACAAACAAGATCTGAATTACACACTGCACTTCAGGGAATGATCTGAAGTTGGTGGTGAAGATGCTGCTGCGTAGTGCAAAGGGAAAGGCAGGGAAGATGTGTATTTCCAAAAACGGAAAGTCTACTTTAGTGAAATGGCTTTGTAACCTGCAGTGACGATAGCAGGTCTGACAAAGGACAGGCTCTAGAGGGACAGCAAGGCGAGGGTCATATGACAGACATTACCTTTAGCAAGCTTATGTGCTACCATGTTTACAGCGAGCTATGCACTACTGGCTCTGCAAGCTATTATAACAATATTATCTTTTCCCTTTCCATACCTCATTATTTTTATTTAATTGCCCATTTAAAATAAAGTTTGTTGTTTTACTACAATAATAATACAACTCAGTGCTTCATCACAACTTTAATTAGGTTCATCAGTGCATTATAATTTTTCTTCACTCACACATTATGAACAGAGTTGGTGGAAGTTACCGAAATTTAGAAGAAATTCTATTATAACAATAATAAAACTATAATACTGAACTTGACAAGTAAGATATATTGAAGTGATCCCTAAATGTGGTTTTAAAAATGTAATTAAGTTATGTTTCACAAGTATCCATGAAGAGTGTAATGTCATATTTTAGAGAATATATTCAAATCACGCTGATCAGGTGGAGTTTTATCAAAACATAATAGACAGAACTTTTAAAACACAGCTAAAGCTGAATGCTTTAATGATTATTCATTTTTTGTTTTTTGTGTTATAGGTTTCTTCACTGATTACTTTCTACCAGTGGAAGTTCAAGGTAGAGAGGCTATCAAAATTAGCCCACTGATGCCTTTCCACGCTGTCTCTTTGCAGACTGTATTGATCCCTCAAAACTCTAACCCAACAAACACAGTAAGATTTGGACAAAGCTTAACATTATATTTGCCTCTAAGATGCAACATTTTTTTCTTCCTGCTATCCCACCATTTCTTCTC
The DNA here is from genome assembly GCA_037833715.1 of Toxotes lorentzi. Taxonomy (NCBI): domain Eukaryota; kingdom Metazoa; phylum Chordata; class Actinopteri; family Toxotidae; genus Toxotes; species Toxotes lorentzi. Next base: position 5,182,905 of record JBBMJY010000017.1, read on the forward strand.
TCTTTTACGACATTGTTTCGGCTGCTAGAAATAAATAAAACTTTCAAGACCTTGAAGTGACTCAGTGTGTGTCTGTGAAATTGGGAGGCCAAAGATGAAAAGCGTGTCTTTGATGCATCTCGTTAGATGCCCTTCCCTTCACAATAGCCTATATTTAGGTGCTGTAATTGTTACACTTGTGGATTAAATAACCTTTGCACTGCAGGATTAAACATACAGGGTCATACATATAACAGTTGTGAGATGATTACTACCACACCACCTGAACTTGATCTGTATTAACACGGTTAAAAGGCAGAAGAAAGCCATACAGAGAGGGTCACTCGACATGTACAAACCAAGTCTATAAAACACACATCTCCCCTTTGGCTAAAATCACTCTCCCCTCTGTGTCTGATCTACCCCTCAGGGAGCAATCACTCAATGGTACCTTCAATACCTCTCTAGATAGTCGTTTTCCTGTGCCTGTCAACACCAGAGCTGCACTTTTCTTGATTTCTCTTATTTCCGATTTGCCTTGTTGCATTGATTTGACTGTAATTCTCTGCCTTCATCTGCTCTCAGCAGCAGTCTTCCACACACACACACACACACACACACCTCCCCCTGACAGGCATCCATAATGGAAAAAACAAAAAAAAATCCTGTTTCAGCTTGAATTTACTGTCCAAGTGGAGCATGCTGAAACTGTGAGACTCCATACTTAGATAGATAGATAGATAGATAGATAGATAGATAGATAGATAGATAGATAGATAGATAGATAGATAGATAGAT